>RCUC01119094.1:0-32078 GCA_003697995.1 Taxidea taxus jeffersonii
CAGAGTCCAACACAGAGCTGGATCTCATGACCCTGAGATCGTGACCTGAGCCGAAACCAAAAGTTAGATGCTTAACCAAATGAGACACCCAGACGCCCCTAGGCTAGTGGAGTCTTATGCTCAGTCTCACCAAGCAGAAATAAAGGCACTGGCCAGGTCTGCAATCTTGTCTAACTCTGGGTCTCCTCCAAGCTCACTGGTTGTTGGCAAATGAACTTCCCGAGAACCATTTCTTGCCTTCTGGCCTTCTTTGCAAATGGCAAGTTTGCTTTTTCAAGGCAAATAGGAGAGTATATCAGCGGCTTTGAATCTCTAACTTCATAAAGACCCAAGCCCTTGTACAGGCTGATCTGCTTAGGTCAGGCCCACTCTGGATAATTCCTTTTTTATTAGCTCAGAAGCAACTGATTTGGGACTTTATCATATTTGCAAAATCCTTCATGTTAGTCATATAATATAGACTAATTGTGGGAGGGAAATCTATCAGATGCATAGTCCCACCCACACTCAAGGCAAATGGATTATACAGAGTGCATGCCAGGAGGCAGGACTCTTGGGAGCCACCTCAGAATTCTGCCTACCTCACTGTGGATGATTAGTTTTCTGATGAGACTAATCATGTCAGATTAATCTTCCTAAGTGAAGTTACACACCATACTACCCTTCAGCAGTTGTGCAAAAGGTAGAAAATAAACTTTGAATTCATTAACCTGATTCTAGGCCTGTTCCTGGCCATACCTCAGGCATCATTTTAAAACTTTTCTTCAAGGAGTCCTGTTTAGTGAGCCTAAGTCACACCCTCGGCTCTGCCCTCCCTTGTCCTCTGTGCTCTCTCCATCCATGTGCCTTTCTGCACTCTTCCTCCCTATCTAACTCGCCTCTTTCTACTGCCTTCTTACTCGAAGCCTCGACAGCCTTCAAGATGCTGCATCAACACCTGTGCAAAACTTTTCCTGCCCTTTGAACTCACACTGAGCTTATCTTCCTTTGAATTTGTCCTAAAGTACTGTGGTGGCTTGCAAAAAATGACCATAAACTGCTCTTTCCTGTGTGTTTCCCCCTCCCCCCCCACACACTTTTTTTTTTTTTAATTTACTTGATAGGCAGAGATCACAAGTAGGCAGAGAAGCAGGCAGAGAGAGAGGAGGAAGCAGGCTCCCCGATGAGCAGAGAGCCCGATGCGGGGCTCGATCCCAGGACCCTGAGATCATGACCTGAGCCGAAGGCAGAGGCTTAACCCACTGAGCCACCCAGGTGCCCCCCACACACACTTTTTATAATGTGACTCTGCCACTTATTCCATCAAGAGGTGACCTCTTCACTTTTTCACCTGTTGACTCTGGGTTGGGGCCTGTGACTTTCTTTAGCCACAGGACAGTAGTGAATGTGGCTCAGGCAGACACTCTAAAAGCACTTGGGCCCTGGGGCTTGCTGTCTTGCTGTCTTGGGAACTCTGCTACCACCACCAGGTAACAGGGTGAACTAGTCTCCTGGATGAAGAGTGGCTCACGGCCAAATTATCCCTATGGCCCCAAACGACACTGGGCCAACCACCTGATACGTGAAAAGTAATAAATGTCTGGTGTTTTAAATCATGGAGCTTTGTACCAACGTTTGCAGCAAACTATTTACTCTTAAAGAATGGCAAGATTCTTTCGGACATTTTTTTTTTCTCAGTTTAATTTTAGTATGCTTTCTTATGAGAAGGGTTAATTATCACTTGTGATGAAGGAATCCAGAATTCAATATCTGGAAGTAGCCATGGGATTGGGTCATGAAGCTTCTGAAGAACACTTGGCTTGGGGTGCCTGGGTGGCTCAGTGGGTTAAAGCCTCTGCCTTCGGCTCGGGTCGTGGTCCCAGGGTCCTGGGATCGAGCCCCACATGGGGCTTTCTGCTCAGCAGGAAGCCTGCTTCCTCCTCTCTCTCTGCCTGCCTCTCTGTCTGCTTGTGATCTCTGTCTGTCAACTAAATAAATAAAATCTTAAAAAAAAAAAAACCACTTGGCTTTTAGGTAGCGGGAACCCAAGTGTCCATCAACAGATGAACGGATATACAAAATGTGGTATATCCATACATTGGAATATTATTTAGCTATAAAACAGAACGAAGTTCTGATATTTACAACAACCTGTATGAACTTCAAAGATCTTATGCTAACTGAAATAAGCCAGACACAAAAGGTCAAATATTGTATAATTACCAACAGAATAGACAAATTCATAGAGAGTAGATTAGAGGTTACCAGAGACTGGGAAGAGGAAAGAATGGAGAGTCACTGCTTACTGATTATGGAGTTTATATTTGGGGTGAGGAACAACTTTTGGAAATAGACAGTGGTGATGGTTGCACAACATGGTGCTAACACTAAATTATATGCTTAAGGTGGTAATTTTTAAATGTTTTTTCTATTATAGCACAATTTTTACAAATCAGTAATGTAATATACCCCAAATCCTTGAATTGTACACTTTAAATGGGTGGACTGTATGGTATGTGAACTATATTTCAAAAGAGTCATTCAATTTTCTTCTGAACAAAACAAAAACTAAATAACACAAAAATAATCCTTGGCTTCATTTTTCCCCTCAGATGGAAACTATTCAGCATACTGTACTTCTCTTTTCACCTTTACTGCCAGGAAGCTAAAGACCAAGTTTTATGTCCAAACACAGCAATTCAGCTGGCACAGAGATGTGCTAGAACATCATAACTATCATCATCAGAGGTACCGGTTTTCTGTTCTTATCTTCCTATGTGTCTGCCTTTGTCCCCCTCCTCATCTTTGTTAACTAAAATTCATTCAAATGACTTTTCTCTAAGCCCCCAAAAGACCCTAAAGTAAACCAAGAAAATGAACCTTTGAGGTCACAGTGTCAGCTCTATAAATATGATTATAACCCCAGATTAGTAATTAACCCTTAGAGCAAAGAAGAGTAGCTCAAGCTAAAGAATAAGTAAGACAAAGTAGGGCCTCAAAAGCAGTGGGAATCTCAGCAGGTTAACCAGCATCATTTAAAACCACTTCCAACCTATTCATGGGGTTTCACCACAAAAATCAATAGGCTCAAATCTGATAGCACAGATATCAACCAGTGCTGACTGACCTTTCATTCTGGGGGCAAATATTTAAAAATTCCCCAAGTGCCCATATTTCCCGATAAATTTTGGAAAACCATAGCCCCAAATTCCAAGGAGCTTGGCTTTAAGGTCACAGGAAAAAGGCAGTCATATAGGAGAAAAAGAGATAGAATGTTCTTAATTCCACACATATACTCCATGTTTTTGATATTGTTTATGTATACACACATACTCAATGTTTTTCATCTCAGAAAAAGAATGAATCCCAAGTAAGTACACTAGCCCCCTGGTTAGCCTACCAAAGTACTAACTTGGCCAATGAGTTGCTATAAAAAGAAGCCTGTGAATACAAAACCCAAAATAGATTATTTTATCTCTAGTAATAAAGTTTCTGATGATGTATTATGTAATACATATGACACTGGGCCAACCACCTGATACGTGAAAAGTAATAAATGTCTGGTGTTTTAAATTACCTCTTTGATGGGAGAGAAGTATTATGACTAGAAAAACCCATTTGGCTTGCCTCTGCAACAAGCCAGGACAGGAAACTTGTCAGTTCTTCCATCCATAGTGCAAGTACTTTGTACCTCGGGGTGCTCTTAATAAATATTTCTTGGATGCCAGCTTGGAGTCAATCAGACTATAATTAAACTTTTTCACATAAGTAGATTATGAGTGGTAAAAAGCAATATATTGAAAAGGATAACAGTGCTCTAAAAGAGAATATATACCCTGATATAAAGAATGCCCACTTAGTTTTTCATTGTTGCTGACATGCTTGAAAAGAAAGAGTGACACCACTGCGGTATAAAAGAAAATTCTGGCAGTAGCGTGGAGGTTGGGGAGGTAGGCTGTATAAGTCTATCCCAATGGCTCAAATGTCACTCCTATGTTCCTGGCCTTGGTTTCCCTGTTTTTAAAAGATGAGATCTACCTTAGGTTGTTTGCTTAGGTTCCTTCAATAGGATAGGTTCCTACAAGAGATGCAATGCTACTTTTTGTCGCAGAATTGGTTTTCTAACAGTTTCTATGCTCTCTATACAAGTCAGTAGTAAAAATCATAAATGAGCTTTTATGAGTTAGATATTATTTTTTAAAGATTTATTTAGAGAGAGAGAATGTGCATGCATGAATGGGGGAAGGGGCAGAGGGAAAGAATTTTTCAAGCAGACTCCCTACTGAGCACAGAGCCCAATGCTAAGACAGCCCTATCCCATGACCCATGAGATCATGACCTGAGCCGAAACCAAAAGTCAGACTCTCAACTGACTGAACCATCCAGGCGCCCCTATAAGGTGAATATTTTAAGTGCCCAGAATGTATAACACGGATGTTGTTCCTATTTAACATTAAAGATTCCAGTGTCCTCATTTTTACATTCAGAAAAGGAAAGCTGACTTAGAAATACTTGTAACAGAACTTGTAAACTCATATTTAACCATATGATACCATGGCAAGGAATAAAAGGATTAAGCAAATTAATTAGATACAAAGTTCTTAGCCTCTAAAGATGAACTCCTAGTAAGTTTAACTATTTGTCACCTATGTTACCACAACTTCAAAAATGATTTCTTCTCTAAAAGGCTGGAAGGCAGGGTGTGGGAAGAATGACTTACAAATTAACTAGGGATTGTTTGGATATAATTATAAACTGTCAATCACCATGATTCAATGATGTTCAGACTTTTAAAGCTATTTCATTAAAAAAAAGAAAAGAAAATTCAGACCTTATCTAAAAGACTGTTTATGAGACTTAAGGAACTTACCCATCCATGGCTGAGGGTTCAATAATACATTCCCAGTGGAATGGTCTCTAAAAATGTCTATAATTAAAAACAGAACAGTAAAAAAAAAAAAATTGAATGGCTTACTCTCTTGTTGGTGAGTTAGTATAGGATTCCTTTTTTGAATCAGGAGAGCTTAGGGTTTGCAAAATATAATTATGTTTTTCGGTGGATAGGGCATCTCTTTCTTGCTCAGAGTGGATTAATTTTAAGGCCTCTATTCCATCTTCTCCTTCCATCTTGTCACTCGGATTTGGCTGTGGTTCTGGACTCTTGAAAATGAGATCATCTTCACTTACAGAGACTGTGAGGTCACTGCTGCTGCTGCTCAAACTTTTCTCCTCCTGCTCTTCCTGCATTTTTCTGAAAGGTTTCTGTGACTCTGGGTCCCTGGGAGGAAGATGATCTGTAAGAGGGGATATGCATAGATTACCCATCACTAACTTCAGGGAGAAGCGAGGTAAACATGTTCTGCCTCACAGGCAGAATTACTCAGCTAAATACATGTAGAAACAATCCACAACTAACTATAGTACATGAAAAGTCAATAAAAATATCACAGTGGGCTTTAAAGTCAGCAAATTAGCTTGCGAAAATATTTCCATGCCTATATTCAAGAATTCATTAGAATGGAATTTGTTGGCCAAGTCACTGGTTTGCTTTTTTGACAGAGAAAAAATTAAAGAGTATATGTTTTTCTTACATAAGAATGCTGCCACCCCCAAAAGTAAACACCAACAAAAATCAGCAAACAAGCTCAGCCTCTCACCCCACCTGAGAAACCTTCCCAAGCAGAATCCTTCTCTTGAGACCACTTATTTTCAAATGCACAGTATTCTGAGACTGATATCGGGGAGACTGGCGGTCTGGCTCTTTCTTCCTTGACTTCAATATGTTCCTGTGTCAGTATTTCTCCCTCTGATCCCGCTGATCTGCTGGAACTGTCACACTTTAAATCCGTGGTTCTGTTCTCTGGACTTAATCTTTCCCGTAACGGGGAATGGAGTTCAGCAGACTTTTTGCCTTCAGATAAACTCCTCTCGCTGTGACGTGTGTTGCTTCCTATCTGCAAGCAATGAGTTTGTTCCTCCTCAGACAATGCGCTGGCTGTG
Source organism: Taxidea taxus jeffersonii (assembly GCA_003697995.1). Taxonomy (NCBI): domain Eukaryota; kingdom Metazoa; phylum Chordata; class Mammalia; order Carnivora; family Mustelidae; genus Taxidea; species Taxidea taxus. The sequence continues at coordinate 5,980 of RCUC01119094.1, forward strand.
ACTGGCGTTTCCTCAGCAGTCTGAAGAGATGTCTTTCCATCTATTTTGTCAGACTTATTTAAGCGCTGTGTGTCACTATTAGTTTGTACTACATAGCTGTCTGTCACATTACCGCTCTGGGCTGTCTGTCGGTGTGAATGTGGGTCAGGAATTGAAAAGTTCTTTGTGGGCTGGGGAGATTTCTGCTCTGTACTGAAACCTCCAATGCTTGAGACAGCTGACATTTGGCGGCCCATAAAGATTGTTGCTGGTTGATACAATCCTCTTGACATGGCTGTCCCCGAGTTAATTCCCGCCTGCCTTGCAACCTGCGACAACCAAAAGAGATGTGAATTAAACATCTTGTGGATAAACAAATAGGTTGTTTAGGTTATTTTCTGAAATGAAATGAGGAAAAGGATGCATGACCACTCAAATCAACACCAACCTCATTTCATAAAACTCACAGCTTCCACAAAATGTCAGAAACACAGTACAGTCCATACTAGTTAATTTTAATAACAATATTGGTTCACAAAACAAATGTTGTCCAGTAACTATGGAGTCTGCATTTTTCAAAAATGGATGCACACACTGCACAACTATGTGAAAGTACTTAATGCCACTGAATTGTATACTTGAACATGGTTAAAATGGTAAATTTTATGTTATATATATTTTATACAATTTTTTAAAAAGCTGAAGGTTCTAACCACTTTTCACAGAGAAGCTTGGATTTAATAGAGCTAGATACTAGACAAAAAAAGAAGAAATAGAGAAGGAAGGAGGGAAAGATACATACAAAAGACTATAGGAGGTTTCAAAACTCTATTTCTAGTATTATGCATAATATTAAAAAAAACTTCAAATAATCACATTCAGGATTACATTAAAATATACCCCATCTGTGCAAAATAATCCTAATTGCCAGTCAAACTGCAAATAACAGCAGATTTCCCCGGAACATCTTCAAGTAACTTTAAACACATGTAAAGCAATTTAAATTTACTGTCATGTTATATGCAACTGATGAATTACTGATCTCTATATCTGAAACTAATGATACACTATATTTTAACTTACTGAATTTAAAATAAAATAAATTTAAATAAAATAAAATGAAATAAGAATAAATTTACTGTCATGTCTATGGGGGGAGAATGAGCATTGTCTCTTCCTTAAAAAGAGAGGGGGCTGGAAAAAAGGGGGGGTGTTGGGTGGAGCAACAGAAGCAATTGGTTCAGTGGCTTGATCAAGGACACACAGTGGGAAGTAGAACTGGAAGTAACAATAATGAAGCCTTGAGGAAGTTAAGTGCTTTTCTTCTAAAGGGACCAAGGCATCTCTACGTACTTAATAACCTTTAGTTCACAGAGCCCTACACAAAGATGGGGAGATGTATTTACATCACTCTTCTGTGGATGGAAAAATCTGAGGCTCAAATTTTAAGAGAGAAAATGTTACACACACAATTGAAACAGAATCTTGGTTTGCTTCTCTTCAAATATACTGTCCCTCCCTGAAACCATAAAACATCTAGAAAATACAGGCAGTAATCTCTTTGCCATGAGCCTTAGCAAGAGTTTTCTAGGTATATCTGCCTCCTCAGGCAAGGTAAACAAAAAGCAAAAGGGATCTATTGGGACTATACCCGCTTTGGCACAGTAAAGGAAATCATCAATAAAACACAAAGGCAACCTATTGAATGGGTGAAGGTGATTTGTAAATGATGTATCTGATAAAGGGGTTAATATCCAAAATATATAAAGAACTTCTATAACTCAACACCAAGAAACCAAATAATCTGATTAAAAAAGGGCAGAGGACTTAACAAACATTTTTTCCAAAGAAGACATACAGATGGCCAACACATACATGAAAAGATGCTCAACATCACTAATAATCAGGGAAAATGCAAATCAAAACCACAATGAGCTATCACCCCATATCTGTCAGAATGCTAGAATCAAAAACCAAAAACCAATCAAAAAGTTCGCCAACAAGTGTTGGCAAGGATGTGGAGAAAAAGGAACCCTTGTGCACTGTTGGTAGAAATGTAAATTGGGGGACGCCTGGGTGGCTCAGTTGGTTAAGCAGCTGCCTTCGGCTCAGGTCATGATCCCAGCATCCTGGGATCGAGTCCCACATCGGGCTCCTTGCTTGGCAGGGAGCCTGCTTCTCCCTCTGCCTCTGCCTGCCACTCTGTCTGCCTGTGCTCATATGCTCTCTCTCTCTCTGACAAATAAATAAATAAAATCTTTAAAAAAAAAAAAAAGAAATGTAAATTGGTGCAGCCACTGTGGAAAATAGTATGTTAGTTCCTCAAAAAGTTAAAAATAGAAATTCCATATGCTCCAGTAATTCCACTACTGGGTATTTACCCAAAGAAAACAAAACATAGCAACCCTATGTTTATTGTACCATTATTTACAGTAGCCAAGATATGGAAGCAACCTAAGTGTCTATTAATAGATAAATGGATAAAGATGTGGTGTGTGTGTGTGGATAAATGGATAAAGAAGACATAGTGTGTTTGTGTGTGTGTGTATACACACTATGGAATATTGGTCATAAAAATTTAGATTTTGCCATTTGCAACATCATTGATAGAACCTAGAGGGTATAATGCTAAGTGAAATAAATCAGAGAAAGACAAATACCATAGGATTTCATTCACATGTGGAATATAAAAAACAAATGCATAAACAAACAAAATTTTTAAAAAGCAGAAATAGATTTTTAAATATAGAGTATAAACTTATGGTTGCCAGAAGGAAGAGGATGGAGGGATGGGTAAAATGGGTGAAGGGCAGTGGGAAGTACAGGTTTCCAGTTACGGAATGGATAGGTTGTATGGATGAAAGGTTCAGCATAGGGAATATACTCAATTATGTTGTAATAGCATTGTATGGTGAAAGACAGTAGCTGTACTTGTGGATATGAGTATAGCGTTATATATGGGGTTGCTGAATCACTATGTTGTACATCTGAAACCAATGTAACTAATGCAACATTGTATGTCAACTATACTTAAATTTAAAAAAGGAAAAAAAAGAAATAAATAGCACTAATAAGGGTAACTGCACTGGTAAACATAAAGGGTAGCATAAATGTATTTTTATAACTCTTTTTTTCTCCTATATGATTTAAAAGACAACTGTATCAAGCAATAATTATAAATATATGTGGATGAGCAGCATATAAGATATAAAGACATAGTTTGTACTACAATTATACCACAAAAGGAGTGGGAAAAGAATGGAGTATATAGGAGCCAAGTTTTGGCATGCTATTAAAGATAAGTTGGTATTAGTCTGAACTAGATTATTATAAGCTATTAATTATAACACCAGGAAATCCACAGTAGCAGAAATGACAGGGAATTAAAAGAGCACACTGGAAAATATATGTTTAATGCAAAAGAAGGCCATATGGAGGATTAAAGGAACAAAAAATATATAGAGAAAATAAAGTATAGGGTGGTAGAATCAAATCTTACCTTTTTATTACTATTATTTTTTAAAATTTATTTATTTACTTGAGAGAGTGTGAGAGAGAGAGAGAGGGTGAATGGGGGGAGGCACAGAAGGAGAGGCAGAGAGAGAGAATCTCAATAAGATGCACCACTGAGTATACAGCCCAGTGTGAGGCTCGATCTCAGGACCCTGAGATCATGACCTGTGCCGAAATCAAGAGTTGGATGCTTGGGGGGGTGGGGCGATGGGTAAGCCTGGTGGTGGGTATTGAGGAGGGCACTTATTGCATGGAGCACTGGGTGTGGTGCATAAACAATGAATCTTGGAACACTGAAAAAATAAAATAAAATTAAAATAAATAAATAAGTAAAACGAACATTAAAAAAAAAAGAGTTGGATGCTTAAACAACTGACCGACCAGGTGCCCCTAAATCCTACCTTTTTAGTAATCACATTAAATTTAAATGGATTTAATGCTACAATTAAAGTCAGAGACTGGCAGAGTAGATTTTTAAAAAGCCATGACCAAACTATACTATCAAAAGTGACTCATTTTAGATTCAAAGACACAAACAGGTTGAAAGAACAGGAAAGGAAAATGATATATGAACAGAGCCTCATGAAAAAAATATACTATGTAGATAGTAACCAAAAGAAAGCTGAAGTAGTTATACTAATATCAGACAAAATAGGCAGATGATCTAGACAATTAGATAGAAGATCAACAAGGAAACAGAATATTTGAACAATTATACACCAATTAGACCTAATGGCCGTATACAGAAACCTCCACCTACCACCAGCAGAATCCATATTCTCATGTGCACATTGAACTTTCTATTGGATAGACCCATATTTTAGGCAATAAATCAAGTCTCAATACATTTAAAGGAAATTAAGGTATGTTCTCCAATGACAATAGAATAAAATTAGAAGTCAGCAAAAGAAGGAAATTTGGAAATTCACAAATGCATAGAAATTACAAAACACACTCTTAAATAACTAATGGGTCAAAGAAGAAATTACGAGGCAAATAAGAAAAGAGTTTGAGTTAAATGAAAAGGAAAATACAACATACTAAGACCTACAAGAAGCAGCACTTAGAGGAAAATTCATAGCTGTAAAAGCCTATATTAAAAAAGAAGAAAGAGGGACGCCTGGGTGGCTCAGTTGGTTAAGTGGCTGCCTTCGGCTCAGGTCATGATCCCAGCGTCCTGGGATCAAGTCCCACATCGGGCTCCTTGCTTGGCAGGGAGCTTGCTTCTCTCTCTGCCTCTGCCTGCCTCTCTGTCTGTCTGTGCTCACTCTCTCTGATAAATAAATAAAATCTTAAAAAAAAAAAAAAAAGAAGAAGAAAGAACTCTAAGCAATAGCCTAGCTTTTCATGTTAAGAAATTAGGGACGCCTGGGTGGCTCAGTTGGTTAAGCAGCTGCCTTCGGCTCAGGTCATGATCCCAGCGTCCTGGGATCGAGTCCCACATCGGGCTCCTTGCTCGGCAGGGAGCCTGCTTCTCCCTCTGCCTCTGCCTGCCTCTCTGTCTGCCTGTGCTCGCTCTAACAAATAAATAAATAAAATCTTAAAAAAAAAAAAAAAAGAAATTAAACAAAAGGGGCACCTGGGTGGCTCAGTGGGTTGAAGCCTCTGCCTTCAGCTCAGGTCATGATTTCAGAGTCCTGGGATGGAGCCCCACAACAGGCTATCCGCTCCGCGGGGAGCCTGCTTCCTCCTCTCTCTCTCTCTGCCTGCCTCTCTGCCTACTTGTGATCTCTGTCTGTCAAATAAATAAATAAAATCTTTAAAAAAAAAAAGAAATTAAACAAAGAAGGGGCACCTGGGTGGCTCAAACAGTTGAGCATCCAACTCTTGATTTTGGCTCAAAGGTCGGGGGATTGATGCCATGTTGGGCTCTGCACTCAGCATGGTCTGCTTGATATTCTCTCTTCCCCTCTCCCACTGTTCCCCCCCGCCCACACTCATGTGTACACGTGGGTGTGCACACACTCTTTCTCTCTCTACTAGATAAAATATTTTTAAAAAAGAAATTTAAAAAAGAAGAGCTAATTAAATCCAAAGCAAGCAGAAGGAAGGAAATAATAAAGATCAGCATAGAAGTAAACAAATTAGACACAAAAGCAATTAGAAAAGCAATAGTGATAATCAACAAAACCAAAAGTTATATTCTTTGAAAATATCAACAGATTGACATACCTCTAGCTAGACTAAGAAAAAAAAAAGAATTTAGGGGTGCCTGGGTGGCTCAGTGGGTTAAGCCACTGCCTTCGGCTCAGGTCATGATCTCAGGATCCTGGGATGGAGTCCCGCATCGGGCTCTCTGCTCAGCAGGGAGCCTGCTTCCCTCTCCTCTCTCTCTGCCTGCCTCTCTGCCTACTTGTGATCTCTCTCTGTCAAATAAATAAATAAAATCTTTTAAAAAAATTTAAGTTATCAAAATCAGAAATTAAGTGAGTACTTTGTTACCAACCTTATAGATATATAAAAGATTATAAGGGACTACTATGAATAATGACATGCCAACAAATTAGACAACTTGGATGAGTTGGACAAATTCTTTTTTTTTTTTTTTAAGATTTTGTCTATTTATTTGACAGAGATCACAAGCAGGCAGAGGGTGTGCGGGAAGCAGGCTCCCTGCTGAGCAGAGAGCCTGATGCAGGGCTTGATCCCAGGACCCTGAGATCATGACCTGAGCTAAAGGCAGAGGCTTAACCCACTGAGCCACTCAGGCACCCCTAGACAAATTCTTAGAAAGACACACACTACTAAAACTGACTCAAGAAGAAAGAAAAATTCTGAATAGACTTGTAGCAAGAAATTGAACTAGCAGTTAAAAAACATTTCTCACAGGGGCACCTGGGTGGTTCAGTGGGTTAAGCCTCTGCCTTCGGCTCAGGTCATGATCCCGGGGTCCTGGGATGGAGCCCCGTGTCTGGCTCTCTGCTCAGCGGGGAGCCTGCTTCCCCCTCTCTCTCTGCCTGCCTCTCTGCCTACTTGTGATCTCTGTTTGTCAAATAAATAAATAAAATCTTAAAAAAAAAATTTCTCACAAAGAAAAGTCCAGGACCAGAAGGCTTCATTGGTTAATCCTACCAGAAGTTTAAAGAGTTAACACCGGTCCTTCACAAACTCTTCTAAAAACAGGCAAGGAAGAAATACTCCTCAACTCATTCTATGAGGCCAGTCTCTAACACCAAAACCAGACAAAGTTGTCTCAAAAAAGGAAAAGTACAAACCAATATTTCTTATGAATATAGATGTTAAAATTCTTTTTTTTAAGATTTTATTTATTTATTAGACAGAGATCACAAGTAGGCAGACAGGTAGGCAGAGATAGAGAGTGGAAGAAGCAGGCTCCCCACTGAGCAGAGAGCCTGATGCAGGGCTCCATCCCAGGACCCTGAGATCATGACCTGAGCTGAAGGCAGAGGCTTTAACCCACTGAGTCACCCAGGTGCCCCTAGATGTTAAAATTCTCAACAAAATACTAGCAAACTGAACTCAGCAACACATAAAGGAATTATACACCATGACTGTGTAGGATTTACGCCAGGAATAAAAGTTTGTTCAATGTTTGAAAATCAAGTAATATAACACACTATCTTAGTAAAGGAAAAAAACCCAAAAGATTATCTCCATAGACAAAGAAAAAGCATTTGACAAAATCCAATACATGTTCATGACAAAAAGCACTATACAAACTAGGAATAAAAGGGAACTCCCTGAACATGATAAAGTGCATCTACGGGAAACACATAGTTAACATCATAGTTAATGGTGAAAGACTAAAAGGTTTCTCCCTAAGATCAGGATTAACACAAGCATGTCTGTGTTCACCATTTCTATTTAACAAGACATACAGATTCTAGGCAGAATAGTATTGGCAAGAAAAAGAAACGGAAGGCATCTAGATTTCAAAGGAAATAGTAAAACTATCTCTATTGGCTGATAACACGATCTCATATAAAGAAAAACCTAAAGAATCACAAGAAACAATTAGAGGTAATAAGTTCAGCAAGGTTGTAGGATACAAGATCAATATACAAATAGAAATGTATTTCTATATATTAGCAATTAACTATTTGAAACTGAAATCAGAAAACAATTCTATATACAATAGCATAAAAAACAGAACACATTTATTTATTTGTTTGTTTTTAAAGATTTTACTTATTTGACAGAGAGAGACATAAACGGGGGAGTGAGAGAGGGAGAAGCAGGCTTCCCACTGAGAAGGGAGCTTGAACCCAGAATCCTGAGATCATGACCTTGAGTCAAAGGCAGATGCTTAATGACTGAACCACCCAGGGACCCCAGAATAAATTTAAAAATAAGTGCAAGACTTATACACTGAAAACTATAGAACACTGATGAAAGAAATTAAAGAAGGCTTAAATAAATGGGAAGACATCTGTATTCAAGGAACATAAGAGTTACGTTGTTAAGATGACCAATCTTACTCCCAAATTGATCTATATATTCAATGCAATCTTTATCAAAATCCCAACTGGCAGTTTTACAGAAATTGGCCAGCTAACACTAAAATTCATATGGAAATACAAGGAGCCCAGAATAACCAAAACAATTTTCCAAAAAATGAGCAAAGTTGGAGACATGATATTTCCCACTTTCAAACCTTACTACAAAACTAGGATAATTGTAGACTTTACTGGCATACAGATATATAGATAGATAGATATAGATATAGATATCTATCTAAAGATCAATGGAACAGAATTCAGAGCACAAAAATATCCATACATCTAAAGTCTACTTTCTTAAAGACATATTTATTTATTTATTTATTTTTAAAAAGATTTTATTTATTTATTTGACAGACAGAGATCACAAGCAGGCAGAGAGGCAGGCAGAGAGGGGGGAAGCATGCTCCCCGCTGAGCAGAGAGCCCGATGCGGGGCTCGATCCCAGGACCCTGGAATCATGACCCGAGCTGAAGGCAGTGGCCCAACTGACTGAGCAGGAGGGGGGTTGGGAGAGGGTGGTGGGGTTATATTATATGTTTAAATAAAAATAAAAATTAAAAAAAAAAAGAACAGAACTCTCTCATGTATTTAAAAATGGTTACTTTTCCCCTGCCCATCCCTGAATTATAGGGGGATTTTTCTCTGATATTCACTGTGCAGACCTGTTCATGCTCCCTGGAGTTAAAACACAAAAGTGGGGAAAGAAGGACTATGACTAGATCTCCCTGGAATTTTTATCTCAGGCTTGTCTATGCTGAGCCTCTGGCAATTTGTCAATTATAGTTCATTTCTCCAACCTGGCCCTGGTTATTGTAGTGGTTTCAGCTCTGCTCTAATAAACTGTGATTCTCTGTATTCCCTGTTGGTCTCTCCAAATTTAGAGGCAGCAGATTGCTCTGTAACCTCACTTCTCTGAGAGATCTAAGAAGAGTTGCTGATTTTGTGGTTTGTTCAGCTTTTTACTTGTTAGGGTGGTGTGGTGACTTACAAATTTCTTATACGTTGGACCGGAAACAAGACTACATTGTAATTTCAGCAGCTGAATATTATCCTATTCTATAAACATACCATAATTTATTTAACCAGTCTTGTTTTGATGGACCTTGGTTTGTTTCCCACCATCTATCATTCTAAACCATGCTTCAGTGATTATCATTGAGCGTATGCCTGTAGGCAAACATGGGAGTACATTAACAAGACAGCTTTCTAGAATTGAAATTGTTGGGTCAAGGCTAACTTATAGGATATTGCCATTTCACCATCCAAAGAGGCCATCATGCCATTATTAAGAATGTTTCATTGTACCATGTTTGTTAAACAGCAAAATTATAGTAATCAACATCCTGATTCATTGATATAAATATTTGTGTCTTCTATTCCTTTTGTAATTGAGAAGCTGATATAAGAAGAAAGACAAATTTTAAAACAGGTGAAAATCACCTATTACCATTGTCTTAATCTAACAACTACTATCATTTTTCATGTGCTCAAAAAAAGTTTTCAAATATATGGCTTCAAGTGATGGGCTACTGTGAAGAACTTTAGCTGGTCATATACTGAGGCCACTTAGTGAATGAAACATGAGGCAAATCAATGATCAGACTTGTGAAATGGGGAGGCCTTTGATTTTTCACTTTCAAGACCCACTTAGGGAGTGTTAATGAACCAATATTCGAGTGATTATTAACCCAACACAGGGAGTACACACCTCCCTCTTCGTTGGTCTGATAAAGGCCAAAATGTAAAGCAAAGGAGTGGGCAAGTCTTAGAGGTGAGAAAGCCACCTAGGGAGGGCCAAAGGAAGTGCCCCTGACTAACCCTCTCAACCAGTAATTCTCTAAGTTCTCTGACCTACTACTAAGAGGTCAAAGACTCCAAGTCCATTCCCACTGAACAAAGAAGAACCCCAAGAGCCAAGAAATGGAGAGAAACTGCAATATCTAAATAGTAACCCACACAATCAACAAAAGCAGCATGTAATCATGATTTAACTTACAGTAAATGCTTCTAGAGCCACAGTAAGTGAAAAACAGCAACAACAACAATTCAAGATAGCACTGTTAACAAAGGGTACTTCCTAAACACAGGAGAAATATAAATCTCTACAACAGCAAATGGTTATAAAGTGCCAATTTTGCCAAGCATTCCAGACTTTTTGGAATATGGAGCTGTGGGTCCTCAACAAATATACTAATTACTGATATTAATAAGAACATTGCATTTTAGTAGCATAAAATAAATCAGGAGTTATGAAAAGGTGGCCCTTAATTATGCATAAAATCAAAATCTATGGGTTGGTGCATCTGTTTACCTGTAGGACCAAAAGAGACAACTTACATTTGAGGATGTGTTGAGACCCAATAGGAAGTTTTTGCTGCTATATCTCTAGTTGTTGTTTTTGGGGAGGAGGTTAAGTTTCTGATATAATTTCAATGTTGCAGGAATCATAAGAAAAATTCCCCTTATATCTTTTAACTAGATTTATCAATTGTTTACTTTTTGCCCATTTAAAATTCTCTCTCCCTCTACATATATGTGAATGTTTATACACACACATGCACAATTTTTTCCTGAACCATTTGAGGATAAATTGGAGATACCTGGCCCCTCTCCCCCAAGCAATTCAGTGTGTATTTCCTAAGCATAGGGACATCCTCCTTCATGAACAGACACAGTTCAATGATTAAAATCAGGAAACTTAACATTGGTAAAATGCTATTTTCTATCCCACAGTCCACATTCAAATTTTGTCACTTGGCCTAATAATGTCTTTATATAGCTACCTTTTCTCCTAGGTTCAGGATCCAATCTAGAGTCATGTTTCTCAAGTCTCCTTTAATCTGGAACAGCTCTTTAGTCTTTGTCATTCTTGACCTTGACATTTTTTAAGAATACAGGCTGGCTACTTTGCAGACTGTCTCTCAATGTGTGTTTGACTGATGTTTCCTCATGTTCATGTTCAGATTATGCATTTTTGGCAGAAAGACCACAGAAGTATGCTTCTAGTTTTTCAGTAACAGGAATAATACTCTGATAAAGCAAGTCTATTGGGATGGGAGTTAACCCCCAATCTTTCCACTATCAAGCAGAATAATTAGAAATATTCCCTTAGGGGCGCCTGGGTGGCTCAGTGGGTTAAAGCCTCTGCTTTCGGCTCAGGTCATGATCCTAGGGTCCTGGGATCCAGCCCCGCATCGGCTCTCTGCTCAGCAGGAAGCCTGCTTCCCTTCCTCCTCTTTCTCTGCCTGCCTCTCTGCCTACTTGTGATCTCTAATAAATAAACAAAATCTTTAAAAAAAAAATATTCCCTTAAAAACGTGACCTCTTGGGGCACCTGGCTAGCTCAGTTGGTTAAGTGTCTGACTTTCGGTTTCAGCTCAGGTCAGTTTGGAGTCTGCTTACGATTCTCTCTCCCTCTTCCTCTGTCCCTCCCCCTGCTCATGCTCTCCCTCTCTCAAATAAATAAATAAATCTAAACAAACAAAAAACTTGACCTTTAAAAAAAATTTTTTTTTAAAAAAAGACTGACAACAACACAATGTCATTTTTAAACCATAATATTAAATTTTAGAAATTAAAATTATTGGGGCACCTGGGTGGCTCAGTGGGTTAAAGCCTCTGCCTTCAGCTCAGGTCATTATCCTGGGGTCCTGGGGTTGAGCCCCACATCGGTCTCTCTGCTCTGCAGGGAGCCTGCTTCCCTTCCTCTCTCTCTGCCTGCCTCTCTGCCTACTTGTGATCTCTGTCTGTCAAATAAATAAATAAAATCTTTAAAAAAAATAGAAATTAAAATTATTATACCCAATTCTGGATTTTGTCCTAGAACAGAAAAAGGACAATGATGAAAAAACGTGAAATATAATGAAGTCCGAGGTTTGGTTAATAGTAATATACCTAAGTAGGTTTTTTAGATTTGACAAATATGGCACTGTAACGTAGATTGTTGATAACTGTGTGAACTGGGTGAGGGATCCAAGGAAACTCTACTGTCTCCAACTCTTCTGCAAATCTAAAATTATTCTAGAATAAAAAGTTTACTTAAAAAATAACCCCTGGGATGTGGGGTGTTGGGGATACCATTTAAGGGTACAAACATACAATGAGTAGTAAATAAGTCCTAAAGACCTAATATACAATATAGTGAATATAGCAAATATTATAATCATCAAACTTGCTCAGAGACTAGAACTCAATTATCCTTACCACTGAAAGGAAATGGTAACTATATAATCAGAGAAAGGTGCTAATTATCACAATGGCAATCATATTATAATATATAAATGTATCAAATTAACCTGTTATATACCTTAAATGTATAAAATATTATATGTCAAATATATTTCAATTAAAAAATAAATAAAACAAAAATAACAATTAAAAAAATCCCCAGTATTGATGAAGGTTATATGAAATAGAAGTTCCTATATTGTTGGTAGCAAAATAAATAGCAAAATCCTCTGATAGCAAACAGGAAAGAATCCAGCATCAAAAGTCCTAAACACCTTTATTGCCTTTGATTCTGTAATTTTACAGGTAAACTCCTTAAGGAAGTAAGCCTAATAGGGGGAAAAAAAAAAAGCTATGTGACAAGTTCATTCGCAGCATATTTACAATCATGAAAAGTAAGAAACAAGCTGCATAAAATAGGGAAAGATTATGAAGTCACAAAAATGAGGTAAATGAAGACTATGGTGTAACAAGGGAAATGCTTAGATATGACAAGTGAAAAAAAATCCAAAATTATATATTCAGTATGCTTATACCTACATAAAGATAAATCTAACATAGGAAAAAGAAACTAACCAAAATGTGTTTGTGTAGGATTATGCCAGAAAAATGAACATTATTGCTCTGCTCAACTGTTCCTTTTTCCAATTTAACTTGGAAATTTAAATTTAACTTGACCTAAACTGTTAAAAATAAGTTTATTAAGCTATAATTCACAGACCATAAAATTCATCCTTTTATTAAAGTATACAATTCAGGGGTTTCCATATAATCACAGGTGTGTAGCCATCACAATCAATTTTAGAACATTTCATCACTCCCAAAAGAAACCCTATACCCTTTAGCAATCACTCCCCATCCTCCCTGACCAGCCCCAGCCCGGGGCAACCACTTATCTCCTGCACCATTTTACATTTCTACCAGCAATTATGTAAACTTTTATAACCAAAAGAATTACAAGAAACCTGTAAAAATTAACTGCTGCTTGCTATTAGGCAACCTTACATTTGAACTGGCTCAGCATTTGCAAAGTAAAATAGTGGCTCCAGTAAAATACAAGCTGTGCTTCCGCATATTGGCAGCTTTCCCCTTCGCTGAGATCAGGCAGTGAGACAGGTGCCTCTTTTCTTTTTTAAAACAGTCTGTCATTTTGTTTGCTTAGCAACAGGAAGTACGGGTGGTCTTTAATCTTAAAATTCTGACATTATTATGTGTCTCACAAGCATTTTTTAAGCCAGGGAAGCTGAAGAGAGAATGCCCTGTTTCACATTATTGTTGACACTGGAATAATACTAGGAATTGAAAAGTTTTTGAGAGATAGACATTATTGCCAAAAGAAGGGGCGTGTATCAGTATTTGAGGATCTGACATAATGATCAATGCTTCTCTGCCTTCCTATTACTTTCTGTAGCTCAGTGCTTGAGGTAAATCTCTAATTCAGGATTTCAGTTCAGTTCTTCCTTTTCCCCAACACAGCTATACACCTGTAGTTTCTCTAAAAATTTTAGGAGTTGTAGAAAGTGATAGCAAAGCAAATGAATATGGCTGAAAATACTCATGAGTGAACAGAAGGTAACTTTTATTTTTTTTAATTTTTTAAAGATTTTATTCATTTATCCGACAGACAGAGATCACAAGTAGGCAGAGAGGCAGAGAGAGAGGGGGAAGCAGGACGTCCGCAGAGCAGAGAGCCCGATGCGGGGCTCGATCCCACAACCCTGGGATCATGACTGGAGCCGAAGGCAGCGGCTTAATCCACTGAGCCACCCAGGTGCCCCAGAAGGTAACTTTTAAACCAGGACTTCATCTTTACTGGGGGTAACAGGAGGGGACATATACAGGGAGAGATCAACAACTTTAGAATCAGTATAATGATGAAAAATAAAGTAAGATTAAAACAGGAAGGCAAACCATAACAGGGTTGTTGAAGGGGAGGTGGGTGTGGGATGGGGTAACTGGGTGATGGGCATTAAGGAGGGCACTTGATGGAATGAACACTGGGTGTCATGTGCAACTGATGAATCACATTAATTCTACCCCTAAAACTAATAATATACTACATGTTAACTAAACTGAATTTAAATTTAAAAAATTTTAATGAATTATTATAATGATGACTTAGTTAATAATTACTACAGTAGTCAAAGCAGATAGATCTTAACCATTATTGTACTTAAAAAATGTATTTATGTTATACTTCACATCTTACAAAATCCTAAGAAAATCTTAATTTTTTTCTTACTATATTATTATTTTTTCCACAGACGAGGCAACTGAGAAGTATCAGGATGAATGCAGAATGGAAATGGAGCTCTCAGACCAATTTCCAGCTTTTACACAGTACAGTGATAACTTTTAATTTCTATGTAAGCAAGTCTTTAAGTCATATTGGGATTTTAAAAAAAGATTTTATTTATTTATTTGACAGAGAGAAAGAGAGAGATCATAAGTAGGCAAAGCAGTGCGGGGGAGGAGGGGAGAGGGTAAAGAGGCTTCCTGCTGAGCAGAGAGCCTGATGCAGGGCTCCATCCCAGGACCCGAGACCATGACCTGAGCCGAAGGCAGAAGCTTAACCCACTGAGCCACCCAGGCACTCCACATTGGGATTTCTTTTTAAAGATTATATTTACTCATTTGTCAGAGAGAGAGGGAGAGAGCAAGGACACAAGCAGGGGGAGCAACAGGCAGAGGGAGAAGCAGGTTCTCTGATGAGCAAGGAGCCCGACACGCAATATGATCCCAGGATCCTGGGATCATGACCTGAGTCAAAGGCAGGCACTTACCTGACTGAGCCACCCAGGCGTCCCAGTCACACTGAGATTTTTAAAAATCCCTTAATAAAAATTTACATACGGGGTGCCTAGGTGGCTCAGTTGCTTAAGTATCTGCCTTTGGCTCAGGTCATGATCCCAGAGTACTGGGATCAAGTCCCACATTGGGGTCCCTGCTCAGCAGAGGAATCTGCTTCTCCCTGAACCTCTGCCCCTGCTCATGTGCTTTCTTTCTTACTCACTCTCTCAAATAAAATCTTTTTAAAAATGTACAAATAACTATCCTGAAAGAACTATTTTACTTTACCATGTGTTATAAACAGAATTGTGTGCCCCCCCCCCCCCAATTCTTATGTTGAAGCCCTAATTCCCAGTGTGACTATTCAAAGATAGGACCTTTAAGGTAAGGGTGATTAAGGTTAAATGAGTTCATAAGGCCGGGGCCCTAATCCAATAGGACATAAGAGAGAAGACACCATACTCCTCATAAGAGGAAGAGATACCAGAGATCTTTCTCCACACAAATGCACAAAGTAGAGAGGCTATGTGAGGACACAGGAAAGGGGCAGTCATCTGCAACCCAAAGAGAAAGAGGCCCTATCAGAAACCAACTCTGCTGGCACCCTGACTTTTAGCTTCCAGAATTGTGAGAAAATAATTTTTTAATTAAAAGATTTTATTTATTTATTTTTTGACAGAGAGAGAGACAACAAGAGAGGGAACACAGGCAGGGAGAGTGGGAGAGGGAAGCAGGCTCTCCGCTGAGCAGGGAGCCCAATGCAGGGCTCTTTTCCAGGTCCCTGGGATCATGACCTGAGCCGAAGGCAGACGCCCAACAACTGAGCCACCCAGGCACCTGAAAATAAATTTCTATTATTTAAGCCCTCAGTCTGTGACATTTTGTTATGGTCACCTGACCTAAGACATCATGCCAACACTTACCACTTCTTTCATTTTGCCACCTGATAAATTATAGACACAATCAAATTTTTACAACAGGCCACAAAGAGGCATCTCTAGCCATTAAATCCAGTAGTTGTTGGAATTGTCTTAATTTTAAAATGGATCCATTAAATTTGGGCTTCAAAGGTATGTTCTGTAAGTAATTTTGTTGGGTAAATCACTACTACAACATCAATTGGTTAAAAGCTGTCATCACCCAGTGTCTTTATGTCCCATTTCTTTAATTCATAGGTAGCCTCTCCATCCCCAGATCTGGTGTCTCTCGCATCCTAGATGAGTGGCAAGAAGTCAGTACAAAAGAATGGCTAGCCTAGTGGAGACCAAAGAGGAGATGATGGGGACAATGGTGAGAGCAGTAGCAGGATCAGTGAACATTTGTCAAGCACTTACTGGGTGTCAAGCAGATTTATATTCATTACCTTTTTTCATTCTCAAAACAACGATTACTATTTCCCTGCTCTTATGGGACTTAGTCAGCAAGGTTGAACAATTTGCTCTTGATCACAGGATTCAGACCTTCACAGGAGGACTCCAACGCCCATCTCTTGTGCTACAATACTCTAAATGAAATCAGTGAGACTCAAACTGTGTTCCTGAACCACAGCTTTTTTGAAAAACAAACAAATACAAAAATCTCTAATAATAAATTATAAGTCTACAACTAATTTCCTACTAAATTCAACCAGTACAAAATCAGACCTACTAAAATAGACTCTAAATGGAACCTCTGCCTAAAAAATAAATCCAGTCTATGTATGGTTAATGGGAAAAGTAGGAGAAAAGCAGATAGAAACTTCAACCAAAATTTAGCATTCCTAAATGATACCAATCGGTGATCTTCAAAAAATAAACACACACACCAGCACCATCCTTTCCCCCATTATCCCAGGCCTACACAAGTGCCTTGAATAAAACAATACAAAGCAATGGTTTTCAAGAAGAGAAGCTTAACAAGTATCTGAGAATATCAAGACAACAGCCCTTTCTTAATATGCCCTGTATTTGCCCATACAGGGTGGCTCAATATATAACTATTTCTAAAAGGTTCCTGTTCAAAAAGAAATGTAAAGAACTACATCAGAAAGGCAGAGTGCCACCTCCAGTTTCTAATTTTGAGAGATGTGAGTGAGGACAGAGGCAACTCACACACTACAATTAAAAGAGAAATCCCAGGGGCACCTGGTTGGCTCAGTGGGTTAAAGCCTCTGCCTTCAGCTCAGGTCATGATCTCAGGGTCCTGGGATCAAGCCCCACATCGGGATCTCTGCTCAGCAGGGAGCTTGCTTCCCTTCCTCTCTCTCTGCCTGCCTCTCTGCCTACTTGTGATCTCTGTCTGTCAAATAAATAAACTAAATTTTTTTTAAAAAGAGAGAGAGAGAAATCCCATCCACAGGCAGGGTCTTTCTTCCTAAAACGCTCATCCCTTCTTCAACCCTTTTTTTTTTTTTTTACTGTATTAGCATTATTAAATGAACTAGAGCTTCTATTTCTTTTTTTAATTAATTTATTTGAGAGAGAGAGTGCGCGCGTGGAAGTGCAAGCAGTGTGGGAGAGGCAGTGGGAGAGGGAGAGAGAGATTCTCAAGCAGACTCCTTGCTGAGCACAGACGCCAACTCCGGGCTGAATCCCACCACCCATGAGATCACGACCTGAGCAGAAATCACTAGTCAGATGTTTAACCCACTGAGTCACCTAAGTACCCCTGGAGCTTCTATTTCTTGAGGATAGATTACCAAAAGTTGGATGGCTGGCAAAAAGCATATGTGTACAGCCAACCCCCTGCACAGTCAAAAATCTGTATATAACTTCTGATTCACTCAAAACTTTAACTACTAATACTGACTAGACTACTAGACTAGACTACTAGACTACTAACACTAATATTGACTGACTACTGACCAGAAGCCTTTTCTATAACATAAACAGTAGATTAACACATATTTTTGTATGTTACATGTGTTATATACTGTATTGTTAAAAAAACACAAGCCAGAGAAAAGAAAATCATAAGGAAAGTACATTTATAGTACTGTATATAAATTTATTTTTAAAAATCTGCATATAAGTGGACTCGTACAACTCAAACCCATGTTGTTCAAGGGTCAACTATATATTTAATTGTGATAATTATTGCCAAGTTCCTTTCCAAAAAAGTTCTAGCACTGATCATTTTTTTCAGACTACATAAAAAAGACTATTTTTTGTAATAACACAGTATTTCATAGAATATAAGTATATGAGGTTTGGAAAATCTTTTAAAGAATAAGAAGTCAATATTTGTTCTCCTGTGGAGATTTCTGTAATCCTTTGTACTATCAAAGGGAGAAAAGAAATAGTGTTTTCCACAAAATTTATCTTCTTCTTGCTAAGTCAACTTATGTTTCCTTTACCCCATCCCCTTCACTTTTTCTTTTCTCTATCACTCCACTATAGGATATGTACATATATGTGCACTTTTCTTATTTGTAAGAGCCTTTGACATATAACACATTTGTCACATAATTATACCACAAAGAGAGCAAAGGAAGATAGTTGCATAGCCAATTGTCTCCACAAAAGGAGAGTTTAAAAATATGGTTATTTTCATTCTTGACTGTGAGAAAGAGGCTAAGTCCCTTCCACAGAGGCTTTTTTTCCCCCATTGTCCTAAGTGAAACCTTTCTTCCAGTAACTGAGAAGCAAGTTGATATATTTATTAGTTAAGGCTTTGCCACTGACAAGTTAAGCGATCCTTAATTTTTTTGGGTCTCCATCTCCTAATCTGTAAAATAGGTATAAAAATAAATCTTGGGGTTCCTGGGTGGCTCAGTGGGTTAAAGCCTCTGCCTTCAGCTCAGGTCATGATCTCGGAACCCTGGGATCAAGCCCCGTATTGGGCTCTCTGCTCAGCAGGGAGCCTGCTTCCCCCGCCCCGCCTGCCTCTCTGCCTACTTGTGATCTCTCTCTCTCTGTCAAATAAATAAAATTAAAAGTCTTAAAAAAATAAAAAAATAAACCTTACTTTGTAAAGTGTTTGTTGTAATGAGTATGTATATGTGTGTATATTTACATATATTTATAGACGTATAATATAAATTCTAAAAACAGCACCTGAAAGTAAGACCAATGTAAGTATTAGCTGTTAATCTGAGCCATATTGCCCACTTGGGAGGTATCCTCAAAAGAAAGCAGTATATAGAGAGTTCAAACTTTACCTGCCTTTGAAATCCAGTGGAATGGGGCACACATCTTGCTCAAGGAGAACTGTCTCTCTCCTGTTTCTCACTGTGGACAGGGAGGCTGCTACCACTCACCAGGTAGAGCAGGGGATGGGGTCTAGACCTTAAGGTGCAGGAGCTCACAGTCTAGTAAGCCTGGAGAGAAGAGCATTTCTAGCCTCTCTTGAAAAAAAGATCTGCATATCTAGTTTTAGGGCCAGGATTTGAAAAACTATTTGTGTAATTCGGTTTAATTGTTAATTGTTTTATGACTAGAAACACATACAAATAAAAAATTATTCAGATCAAAGAGGTCCAGCTGAAAACCTTTGGACTTGCCATTGCCCTAGGTCAAATAAAGTCACAACTTTGATGATGGCAAGAGCTGAGGGTGGGTCACCATCCCAAGCAAGGTACAACAAACCTGGGCAAGCGCTCAGTGCCCTACTTTAGAGAGATTCTTGCACTCTTTCTAATTGAGCAGGGGTTCAAGGAGACTGCTGGTGAACGAAGCACTGTGGGCCCTTAAGGTTAAGAAATTGGAGCTTATGTAGATAACTTAGAGCAATAACCCAACCCCTTTATCTCCTTCCCCACACTGCTCTTTCCAGAAGCAGATATGACAGGGCCAGACTCGTTTCCACAGGAACTTCACCATCCTAGTACATGCCCACAGCTCCTCCTGGGCTGGGAGCTCCCCTCACTGCAGTACAGCAGCCAGGGGAGGAGCCAGACACAACATTCATTCAGTGACAGAGAGGCATTAAGGAATAAACCCCTCTCTTTCCTGCTCCCAGGTGACACAGTCTTCCAAGCTTCACTGATGGGACTGAGTTCCAGTTGCTCATAGTGATAACCTACTCAGTCACATACCACTAGCCGTGTGGCTTTCCTCTCTCCTCTATCTGAGCTTCCTGGGACCCACCTCCCAAATAATCCACCTACATTCCAGTCCTTATTTCAGGATCTGCTTCCAGGAGATTCCAACCTAAGTTATTTCCTCTTTAAATATGGGTATTTTGGGATAGTCTTATGATGCCATGAAGTTTATTTCAATCATGTGTCTCCTCCATGACACTGGTCACTTTACCCCTTGGAGATGAGCCCAGGCCCCACAGTGGCTGCCTTGGTCTTATAAAAACTGCTCAGATCCCAGGAGCTGCAGTTTGCCCTCTGGGAGTGGAACCATTCCCACTATGAAACATGGGGGCATCTTCCCTGTCTGGTGCCTCCCCTGCAGCAGGGCTGCTCCCAACTACAGCTCCACCACCTCTTCCAACATGGCTCCAACATGGCACCGGGTGCACATCTGTCTTCTGACTTGGAAGTTCTTCTTCAGTAGAGCTCCACCAAGCCAACTCAAGCAGAGAGATGCTCCTTTTAATGGAAACATGAACAGTTCAGAGACAGGCACTCCGTTTTCCTTGGCTCACCTGATGCAGCTGGAATATTGAGACCATTTTACTCTCCCAAGGTTAGGTACAGATACAGCATCTAAACAGGTAACTGAAATATTTTGTGTGATGTGGCTAGGCTGTTTTCATCTGGATCAGGAATTTCTCCCAACTTTGGAAGAGCATCTCACCCACACCAACCTAGATGACAGGGCAGCAAGATAGCTAATAGCATGGATGCCAAAGCAAAATGGTCTGGTTTTGAGTTGTGGCTCCACCTCACTGTGTAGTCTTAGGCAAGTTAATTAACCTCTCTGAGCCTTCCCATAAAATGAAGACAACAAGAGCATCTACTTCCAGGATTGCTGAGAAGATTAAATGAGCTGATGAATATAAAGTGCTTCATCTAGCAGCTGGCACAGAATAAGTGTGCAATGATCATTACTCATTGTTATTTTTGTATCAGAAGTAGAAGTAACAACCTGCGTAACCATTTCTCCATATGACCCTTGCAAGAAGGTTTACAATGGTGAAATGGAACTCCCCAATTTGAACTTAAGCCCTACGACGAAATTTCCTGGTCCTCCATGTCTCTCCAGCCAGGCCATGCACAGTATAATCCTGCTGTGAAGTATCCAGTTCATTTCTACTTTTAGTAGAATATGTTTCATAGGACAATAGTTCAAAGAAACTTCACAACCCCAAATTTATATTCAAATTTATATTCACAAATGCCATCTCCATCTCTCATGGTATAATGTGGTTTTATGTATATTCTTTGGTCACCACTCATAAGAAAAACTGAGCAACTAGAGGGGCGCTTGGGTTCAGTGGGTTAAGCCTCTGCCTTCGGCTCAGGTCATGATCTCAGGGTCCTGGGATGGAGCCCCACATCGGGCTCTCTGCTCAGCAGGAAGCCTGCTTCCCCCTCTCTCTCTGCCTACCTTTCTGCCTACTTGTGATCTCTCTCTGTCAAATAAATTAATAAAATCTTTTAAAAAAAAGAAACTGAGCAACTAGAACATGCCTCAAGACCAATAGAATTAGAGTTTACCCCCAAAACAAAACAAAACAAAAAAAATGCAGTGTATAATAGAGGAAAAGGATTATTAAACTATAGTAAAATCTGTGAGGATTCAAATGGGGACTTGAAATTTGTCTTTTTGCTGTTAACCAAGAAACAAAAGTTTGCTAAGTAAACTAATACCGATAACAAGTTTGGGGAATGAGTAGACCAATTACTAATTCTCTTAAGAGAATACATGACCCTGGGTTGCCTGAGTGGCTCAGTCGTTAAGCATCTGCCTTCAGCTCAGGTCATGATCCCAGGGTCCCGGGATGGAGCCCCACAGCAGGCTCCCTGCTCTGCGGGAAGCCTGCTTCTCCCTCTCCCCCTCCTCCCGCTTGTGCTTTGTCTTTTTCACTGTCTCTCTGTCAAATAAATAAACAAAATCTTTTAAAAAAGAGAGAGAGAGAACATACGACCCCGAAGAATAGCCACTGGATGCATCAAGACTTTGGATGTCTTATTATGAAACCGAGCTAGAGTTTTACCTTGAGAAGATGGACAACCACTACTTCATGACTTTTCTTTTATAATTCAGAGTTATCACTAATTTGATAAATCCTCTCCCCTTCATTAGTGCTTTCCACTTCAGTGGTAGCCCCAATTTTGGCTCCTAACTCTTCCTGTCTGAACAAACCCTGATTTCTTCAGTTCTACCAACTCCTTCCCCTAGTTCCTCCTGCACGGCTGGCATCTTCCCACACCTGCACACCAGGGATGACACTGCTCTGTCCACAAGTCCTGCCTTCACCTGCCCACAACACACACACCTACTCCCACGTACATATATACACAATTCCAGGAGGAAATCTCAACCCTTAACCTGGTACAAATAATAATTAATTGCCAGTCTCTGAAGATGGACAACTCTGGGAACAGAGACGAACTCATTTGACTGTCTAAAGAAGAGATGTTGAATTTCCACTGGAAACAAAATGTAACTCATATGATAAAGAATTGTTCTTGAAATAGCATATGAAGGATTAACTAATTCATGATTTTACTGAAATATATTTAGCTCCGTAATGTAACTTTCCAAGCTCATTGTCTACCACTTCCCTACAAGAACATTAGATGTTAGTCACTAGGCCAAACAACTAACCACTGGGCTTTCCTGCTCCTGCTCCTTTACTCATAACATCTCCGAACCTTAGAATGTCTACCATATTCCCACTGACTGACATCCTTCCTATCCTGCACAGTAGGCCAAACACCACCTCCTCCACCAAGCCTTAGGCTACTCATGTCAATGGAAGCATACCTTTATTTCTTCATGAAGCACATGCCTACCTCATGTCACTGGCCATTATCACATACTACCCTGTGCCTTAGAAAGGACCTCTCCTTGAAGGCAAATACTGTGGAATTCATAGGGGGACCTACCATGGCTCCTCACACAAATCTCTTGCTCAAAACCTATTTATTGACTTTAACCAGTGACACTATACTGTATGTTTCCAGCCCATCCCTGAAGACTAACAACTCTGGGAACAGAGACGAATTCATCTGACTGTCTAAAGAAGAGATGTGTGTCCTAAAGATACAAATGTAGTGATCTGAAGGGGCACGTGCACCCGAATGTTTATAGCAGCAATGTCCACAATAGCCAAGTTATGGAAAGAACCTAGATGTCCATCAACAGATGAATGGATAAAGAAGATGTGGAATATATATACAATGGAATACTATGCAGCCATCAAAAGAAATGAAATCTTGCCATTTGCGATGACATGATTGGAACTAGAGGGTATTATGCTTAGTGAAATAAATCAATCGGAGAAAGACAACTATCATATGATCTCTCTGATATGAGGAAGTGGAAATGCAACAGGGGTGGGGGTTAAGGGGGTAGGAAAAGAATAAATGAAACAAGATGGGATCGGGAGGGAGACAAACCAAAAGAGACTCTTAATGTCATAAAACAAACTGAGGGGGGTGGGGGGGAGGGGTGTTGGGAGATGGTGGGGGGGTTACATTATATGTTTAAATAAAAAAAAAAGATTTCCACTGGGGGGGAAATAATGTAGCTCATATGATAAGGAACTGTTCTGGAATTAGTATAGAAGACGGATTAACACATCATTTTACTGAAATGTATTTACCTTTTAATTGATGGAACATCAATAGGAAATTGAAAAAGGCAAGATATAAATTTCCCAAAATGTTACCTAATTGATTCTTACATACAGTCAACAATCAAAGCTTTTTTTTTTTTTAAAGATTTTATTTATTTACTCGACAGACAGAGATCACAAGTAGGCAGAGAGGCAGAGAGAGAGAGAGAGAGGAGGAAGCAGGCTGTCCGCAGAGCAGAGAGCCCGATGCGGGGCTTGATCCCACGACCCTGGGATCATGACCTGAGCCAAAGGCAGCAGCTTTAACCCACTGAGCCACCCAGGCGCCCCAACAATCAAAGCTTTTAAGGAGATGACACTTTTCAGTACAAAGGAAACTACTTCTCTTCTAATTATTATATGTAACATCTTTAAGGGGTTGTCAGCTGCATGTCTCTTGTCCTAATTTTAAATATAACTTAAAAGGAGACTACATAACTATATGTAAGGTAAGGAATCAGTAGTGCAAACAGAAAAAAAAAGTTTCCCATTTTACTTAAGTACCATTGACACTGCTGTACTAAGAATGCGTTTCTCAGGAATGGCCTAGAAAGAACAAACCAGTTTATAGATTAAAAACACATCAATTATTTCATGACCCAATGTCAAACAGAAAAACTGCCTGAATGGTTTAGAAGTCTATCACATCATACCACATTTGGCACACATCTAATGGCATAGAAATCATTTATCATTAAAGGCCTTTTTATATAAGTCAAGGTTGCTGGGATTTGGTGTTTTGTATCTTACGGTTTAAAGAATGCTCTAAATTCTAGGTTTTTTAACTTTTTAATCTTTGGGAAGGAAAACTAAAACTTCCTATAAACTCAGATTAATGCGGGCTAATGCATGGAAAAAAGGAAAACTAAAACCTTCCTCCTACTATAAAAACAAAATAGTGTGGCCTCTGTTTCTTTTCTGATAAGAGTCTTAAATACCAAACAGTTAACTGCATAATAACATTTACTGGCAGCCAGGCAGCCTGCTTAGCAGATATATAAAGCAGGTAAAAGGAGAAAAAGTTAATTTCTTGGCTGAATGATTCCATCGGTAGCTATAGGGCAAACCTGAAAGTCTTTTAGTAAAGTAGCAGTTGGTTCTTCTATCAATCTGTAGCACACATACTCTTCCAAGGAAAGCATTAAATATGAAAATCATATCCCGTTATCATCTGTTTCCAGCTTTCAGCCCAGTAAGCTTTTCTTAATGAATGCTGCAGCCTAAGGAACAAGCACGCTGTTGGCTTCTCTGAATAATGGAGTGATGCTACCATTTTTGCTTATTACAATATCGACTGGCTGAGGGGGTTTCACACATAGTCACAAGTGACTACTCTTGCCAGCATGCTCCAAGTTATTACAAGATGTTTTTAGACATTTCATCTAAAAGAGCTTTACTGCTTTTAGTGAAGAAAACATCTATGGTCTTGAACAGAATCATTTATATGGAGATAGGCTACAGGATTAGAAGCCTGCATTATGGCAGATACATAGCAGAATTTATTTAAGTATTCCTTGCTAGTCTTTTTGTCTGTTGCTTAGATATGCAATCTTTTCTTTCCACTTCCTCTTTGAAAAGGTTAAAATGTACAAAATTATATATTAAAAGAAGGGAAGCAAAAGCCTGCATTTTTTTTACCTTTTACTTAAAACATTTCTGGAACTAAGAAAAAAAAAGCAGCTAAAAAGCAATCTTGAGACAAACATAATTTCATCTGCTAACAACTCTAAGGTTTTCTTGGGAATCTGTCTCTTTTAAAGCCGCTGTGACGGCCTTTCAGCACATTTAATTGAATTAGACATTAAGGCAATACTCTATAAGGAAAAGTCTTTAAATAATACTTAAGGGTTAATCAAAAAGATCTTTGTAATAAGATGATTTTATTTAAAACACTGCTGTAAAAGAGAAATACTGCAGAAATCCTCTGTCAACAGAGGTTTATTATTTTAATTTATTACCTTTCTTCTGTCTTCATCTTTCAGTTCTGCTCTTGTTCCCGGGCTCTCTTTTGACAGTAACTGTACCTTCTTCATTTGAGCCTCATACTCATTCTAAACATAAACAAAGTTTTGGTTTTGTGGTGGCTCTTATGACAACCAGCACCCACCTATATTTTTCTGTCTTTAGAGCATAAAAAGAACACTGAAGTAGAAAGTAAAAGCTGATGTCACCAAGAAATTCAACTTATCTTAGAAAATAGATGATTTCACAAATAAAATGTCAAAAGTTGAGTTCTATAAAATGCTCTATGTTCTTAAATAGGATTTGATGGGGTCTTTCATCAACAGAGGGAATAAAACTTTGGCACATTAAGCTCTCAGGAAAATCCAGTTACTTTATTATGAAAGCATTAGACAGTGTTTACTCTGAAAACTTTTGTCCTATAGGGAAAGAAATCAGTCCTACTAACTT
>ML099337.1:0-14388 GCA_003697995.1 Taxidea taxus jeffersonii
ACAAGGACAACATTCCACAAAGAGCCTTGACCTGACCCTGTATCTCCTTTACAGAAAAGGTACCAAAACATTCACCTGGACAGATCTCCCAGAGGAAGCCAAAAAAACCCTTGCCCACCCCAACTGGTTTATTAGCGTGTTATAAATTCCCATGCAGTAAGCCTTCTTCCAATGTACTTACCCTGCTGGGTAGGCAACTAAACCCGATCGGGGGTCACAGGCAAGCCCTCTGCCTCCAGATACTGTTATTCCAAGCACCTTCTCCAAGGTCACCTGTCAGAGCAAGACAGAGAAGTGACATATGGGGTGGGGTTGGGAAGGAGGTGCTGAAGGTACACACGACCACCTAGCAAACGCTGACTACTTTCTTCAGGAGAATAGGGCTACTGGCTTCTCCAAGGTCTGTCCAGGCCACACACCCCTTGGTCACATGGGGGAAAAGCCAGTGTGTGTCGCAGGGTTTTAACAGGGCTCAATCTGTGGGGACCCTGAGAAAGAAAATGAAGAATTAAAGCTCAGCTCATAGCCACAGAGGAAAAAGCATTCCCCCAGATCGAGGGAAGTCTCTGTTTACAAGATAAAGCCTAGGGTCCCCAGACTGGCCTCTTGGGTCTCTGAGAGTCAGAAGTCACTGATCTTCGTGCCTTGGCAGGTATGAAAGAAAGGCTGCTCTGATCTACCAAAAGTCAGAGGAATGTGAGGTATTAATTAGGTGACTCATAATATCTCTGATCTTTGCATCCCATCACATTCCTCCCCTCCATCAGAGAACTCTACCCATCCCAAACATCCACCATTTCATACAGACTATGAGCCTAGGAGACAGAAACATGACTTGATGCTGTGTTTTGCCAAGCACAGATGCTCAGAGTACTCTAATTATTATTATTAAGCCCCACTCCCACAGAGATGAAAGGGAAACATGTGTAAAGTGCTCAGAGATTCAGAGGACATGCGACATTCACCATCACTCTCACCAACAATATTGTTACCCAACACTGGACACAGCCCTAGGGCGTACACTGAACTAACCTCAAATTAGCTCACTGGCCTTTCTGCTAGATGATCCCTTGAGAGATTCAGAATGCCCTGGAACCTCTTCTCACTCCACCTCACTGTCTGTGACAGAACATCTTGCTTGATAGAGGGCCCCCCTCTAGTACCATCTGGACTTCCTGCACTAGCCCTGCTCAAAGATGTCCTTGGTCTCTCTGTTGGCTCAGAGAAAGAGGCATCTGAATGCGGAAAGGTCATGTAAATAGGCTTCAGTGTACTCTGCTTAGAGTCTCAGAGGCCCTAGGAAACACTTCAGGAGTATTCAAGTCTGTAGCAGGGTGGTCTACTCCTAGTCCAGGCCAGTTTCTAGAGAGGGAAACCCAAACGGGATGCCTGGTGGCTCAATGGGTTAAGCACTTGCCTTTGGCTCAGGTCATGATCCCGGGGTCCTGAGATTGAGTCCCAAATCATGCTCCCTGCTCAGTGCTCCCTTTGCCTGCCTCTCTCTCTGACAAATAAATAAATATATTTTTTTAATTTTTTAAAAAATAGGGAAGGAAAACCCAGATTCAGTTAGGATGATTAGGATCTCTCCTCTCTTACTGTTCCAGCTGAAAAATTCAAAGTCCTTCTAGAGGGCTGGTTTAAATTCTTATCTCCAAGGTCCATTTTAGCTTGAATTAGGTTGGAAAGAAATGCCCTTTGGTGGCCAAAGACCAAAATAAACCCCTGGGACATGACAGTTAAAACCTATTCCTCAGGAAGGCCCCCAAGAGTCTTCTGAGCTCCCTGGGGGGTGTGGACCAGCAATTCCCACTTGTGTCTACTCACTGACAGAGGCAGGTTAGTCCCATAGCCAATCCACAGCCTGGCAAGCACCAGACTTGCCAGTAACCGTGGTGCCTACCTGAGCCACTAAGCCTAGCGTGGGATAAACTAACTGTACCTGTATTCTTGAGAGTTTGCCCTAACTTATGCCTCCTTCCTCACTTTTTCCTCGCTGCATAATGCCCTGGCACCCAGTGAGCTTGCTGAAAGGTCTGAGCACCAGGTACACTGGGTAGAGAGCACAAAACACCCCCGGGGAAGTCTGGGGGAAGCTCAGCTCGGTGCACCACTCCCCATCCTGGCACTGTGATCTCCAGCTATCCCAGAGGGAGGGTACTCAGGAACGTTCCTGTTGTACCAACTGCCTGTTGCAGATAGGAGAGAAAGAGAGAGAGGAACCCAAGGCCAGCATCACCCACATAGATGGGAAAGGTCACAGAATCAGGGGCAGTGAGCTAAAAGGCTGCTCAAGTCCTATTCCTTTCCAGTGAATCATTTCAGATAAATCCTTTGGATTCAAATTTGCATCAATCCCTCACTTAATGCTTCAGCTTTGGTCCCAAAGAATTAGACCAGTCTGCCTGTTCTCAGCTCTCCTTCCCTCCGCCAGGAGTCTGGGTAGGTGTTCTGGGGACAGATGACACAGTTCCATAAAAGATTCATTATCAAACTAGCTTGGACTTTTCAACAGCAAGCGAAAGCAGGAAGGAGATGTCAGTTACTCCTACCTTTAAGGCCAGTGTTCACCAAACGTTTTTGACCATGACCCACAGTAAGCAAGACAGTTTATAAGTTTCTACCATGAGCTGGTATATAGATCCATGTACATTGTGTGCAGAAAACTGAAATAAAAGTTTCACAAAACAATACTTCTCTGATTGCTTGTGATATATTTGATTTTCTATCACATTCTATTTCATTAAAAAAATGATACTGGTCACGGCCCATGGTGTTGATTTCATGGCCTACAAATGGGCTGGAAGCTCCAGTTTGAGAAACTGCTGCAGACCACCTTTTCCTTGCTGGGCCTGGGTTCCAGGCTCTGATGTCTGGCAACTTTTGTGTTCCTTGGGCCCTTTCCTCCTAGGACTCTTGGCGGTGGGACAGACATCCGGGCTAGGAAACCCCATGGGCAGAAGTTTGCCTGGGCTCCAAACTTGGCTTATTTTCAAAGGATTTATGGTTTTTGGCTTTTTCTGACTTTCTGAACAACTATCCAAAGACAAAAAAAGGCAGTTTCCTTTGGCTCTGCAGAGTGGGAGGAGCAAGGGAAAAACATTCAGGGGCATCAGCTGGTTTTTATTTTATGTTCTAACTCAAACCAGCTTCCTGTTTGCAGGGAGGTTTTGGGCTGAATTCCACTTTCAAAGGATCTGAGAGAGTCCAAAGCTCTGGTGAGGCCTCCAACATCTAGGCTTATTTTGAAAGGGCCCAGCATGATGGAAATTATAAATGGACTCTCTCCCCGTCATAACCTCCATATCCCCTCCTTCCAAAAAGGTGATACAGCTTCCATCTACTGTAGAAAATGGAGATAAACTGAATGCCCCCTGCGAACACACCGGTGGCTGAACACACAAGTTCAAGCAGCGAGGTGCCTGAGCTGGCTTCCACGGACTCAGGACAGTGGACAGTGCCCTTGCCTTCCCACCTCCTCATTCAGGGACGGCACACTGGGAGCTTGAAATCACCCCAGTGGGAGTACTTACACCGTGGAAATCAGCAAATGCTACAAATCAGGGCTCTTTTTTTGTCCCCAGGGAGAGCCTGTAAACATTCAGCAACACCCCACTGAGTTCAAGCCGCTGTTATCTCCCACTTGGACTATCATTCCCATGTGTTCTCCCCACTTCAGATCTTGGCCCCTAGAGTATTCTTCTCAACATGACAGGCCACAGTGGGGTTGTTGTTGTTCTGTTTATTTTTTAAGAGTTTATTTATTTATTTGACAGAGAGAGAGAGTACAAGCAGGGGGAGTGGCAGGCAGAGGGAGAAGCAGGCCCCCGCTGAGCAGAGAGCCCAATGTGGAACTTGATCTCAGGACCCTGGGCTCATGACCTGAGCCAAAGGCAGATGCTTAACTGAATGAGCCACCCCAGGCACCACCAGAGTGAATTTTTTTTTTTAAATATATATGAGATCATGTTATTACTCAGCTCAAAACCCTCCACAGGCTTCCCATCCTTAAGTTCAAATTTGAATACTTTACCCTGTTTACAAAGTCCTAAATCATCTGGCCTCTGACTCCCTCTCTGACCTAATTTCCTCCACTCTCCACCTCTTCCTCCACCTCAGCCACACTGGCTGCCTCAAGCACTTCAAGCAGATTCAAGCTTCAGGTTCTGCATATACTCTTCCTTTGGTTAAAATGCTCTTCCCTCAGCTGGTCACAGAGCTACTCCCCTCAGGTCTTTGCTCAAAGGTCTCCTCCTTAGAGAAGGCTTTCCAGACTCACTTTGTTGTTACCATTCTATACCTAACTTATCCTGTTTTATCTTTCTTCATAGCACTTCGATTCAGGTAGTGACCCTACACTGATTACATTTCCATCTACACACTTACTGTCCATCTTATTGCCTAGATGAGGGTGAGCACAAAGGGAGCTTAATGGTACAGGGACCATTTTGTTTCTTAAGCTGAAGGTAGGCACACAGTGGTTCATTCTATACCTTTATTGTACGTCTTAAATATTGCACAGTCATTGTTAAAGAAAAGATAATGGTCTAGGACGTGGCATGGGGCTCAGTACCTCACGAACAACATCCTTCTGGAATTCATACCCTTGGTTCTCTCTTCACCCATAAGCAATGGCTTTTGGATACTCACTGACCCGACAATGTTGGGGGAAAGGGTACGAACTCAAGAATATGAGTTGTTTGATTAGGTTTCTCACTTAAGTGTTTCTAAGACTGCACGTTTTTATGACGCTCTGACATGCCATTTCCAGTGGAAGCTTTTGACAATCACTATCCCTTCTCCCGACTGCTAAGCATGGCAGCAGATAATGAGAGAGTGCCCCCTCAGTCTGGGTCCCTGAGTAACTTTGATGAACAGAGCCCCTGTGCTGACCCACAGTGAATATGAGCATAAGCAAGAAATAATCTGTTAAATCAGGGAGATTTTGAGGTGACTTTGTTACCACAGCATGACATAACCTGGCAATTTTCATACTTTTTGGTCTCTTACACTCTTTGGTTTCTTTACACTCTTAGCAATTACCAAGGACCCCAAAGAGCTTTTATTTGTATCAGCGTATTAGAAATTATAATGGAAATAGTTTAAAATATTTGTTAATTCACTTTAAAATAACAACAAATCCATACATGTTAATATTTTTATTAAAGACAACTCTATCTCCCAAAACAAACAAAAAAAAATTCAGCGAGAAGAACAGCACTATTTAACATTTTTGCAAATCTCTTCAATGTCCAGCTTCATAGTAAACAGCTGGATTCTCCTATCAGCACCTCCATTCAGTCTGTTGTGATATGCCATGCTAGTTGAAGATGAAGAAAATCTGGCCTCATTTGGATATGTAACTGGAAAAGGGAGGGATCTCATAGATCCCCTAAAAGGGGACCCAGGGATTCCCAGCCCACACTTTGAGAACCAAAGACCTAGCCTGTCCTGAATATGACAGCATTTTTCCACATAAGGAAGCAAGCCCACCAGTGTGCAAGTACTGGTCTCAAACATTGCTGAGGAAACTGAGGCAGGGAAGAGATCCTGTGAGAAAAGAGCTGTCCTCAAAGTCTGGGATGGGGCCCAAGGTACTGAAAGGAAAGTTAAGTCATAAACCCTCACTGCCCACATGCCAATGAAACCCAGCTGAAAAGACAACCAATCCAGGTAACTGATTATGTCCAGTGACTTGGGACACAGCCACTATAGGCAGCTGGCACCCTGATACAGCCACACAGTTCTAGAACATCACTACATGCACATGTGAAAACAGAAGAGAGCACCCACACCAGACTCTACAGTGATCTCCTCCACATCTGAAAGACAGCCCAGAAGCAGAGAAAATGCTCAAGGCGTGACCCAGCCTTTGCTTTGGCAGATGGGGAGTGTTGAGATGAAGGAAAGCCTACACCAGCCTGAGAGAGGGTATCATCTGTCCCCAGAAGCAAGGCCGCGGGAGGGCAGAATTACTACAGACAAACTGCAAGGGAGGCCTTGAATAGCCACCACTCCCAGCATGCACTTGGCAGAGCAGTACTGTACCCTCCTGAGAGAAAGAAGGAAAGCAAAATCATCCCTCACCTTAATGAGATAAAGGGATAACTTCATAATAGCCTAATCCCAAGAGAGAAGGAAAGACTATAAAGCCAACTGTTTAAGTGCTCTTCTGGCTCTCATTAAAGTAGATGGAAAAAAACAGGTGGCCAAGGGGCAAGAGACAGGACAACTCACTTATACTAGGTAGAATAATATCTTCCAAATGTGCAGATTGTAGCTTATTAAAGGGACCTGAAATTGACTGATTTAGTGGGTAGTGAATAAATACAGCAGAACACAAAACAGATCTCACAGCATATAGTGAAGGTAAGTATTGATCATGAAACTTCTGTTGGGGGGGTTATTCTGGGTCACAATATAAAATGTATTTCTTAATGTGGGTCATCCTCAAAGAAGTTTGAAAACCACCAAGATGTTATAGGAAATCCTAAGATGAAGAATACACAAACTCTGCCCCCTATTCTCAAAATTCATCAGGAAAAATTCACAATATATTACAAAGCAATCCCCAGTATGTGATAAGGGTCATATGAAAGATACAAAGTACTCAAAGAGGAGGAAGAAAGATGATTTCTGAACAGGATCAGGAAAGGAAAACCAAGGAAGTTTTCTTGGAGGGCAAGATGGTATTTGACCTGGGCCTTGCCGTGAGGATGGGATCTTAACAGGTTGAAATACAGAGAGAAGGAATTCTCAGTAGAAGCAGCTGCATGAACAAAAGCTTGGCAGAAGGAAATGACAGAGCAGGTGAGCAATGGTGAATGCAGTGTTAGGAGAGTAAGTCAGGAGAGGCAGACTTGCAACCAGACCAGAAAGAGCCTTGAATGCCAAAAGAAGTGGGGTTATCTGTAGGCTCTGGGAAGCTACTGAAGGATTTCAAGCCGGAGACGGAATCAAAGCTATGTTTTGGTGATGACACATGTGAGAAAACAACACAAGCAGGGAGCCCAATCAGGAGGCCGTTACAACAGTTCAGGTGAGAAGTAATGAGGATTTAGACCAGCATGAAGACAATGAGAGCAGAAAAGACATGACGGGTTCAAAAGTGACAAGGCAAACAGAATCAGCAAGACTGGGCACTTGACAACTGTGGAGGAAGAAGGCAGAAGACTCAAAATTTTGAACCTCAGAGATAGGGGACATGAAAAGAAATGGTGCGGGACACCTGGGTGGCTCAGTTGGTTAAGCGGCTGCCTTCGGCTCAGGTCATGATCCCCACATCCTGGGATCGAGTCCCACATCGGGTTCCTTGCTCGGCAGGGAGACTGCTTCTCTCTCTGTCTCTGCCTGCCACTCTGTCTGCCTGTGCTCACTCTCTCTGATAAATAAAATTTAAAAAATCTTTAAAAAAAAAAAAAAAGAAAAGAAATGGTGCCAGGATCAGAATGCAGACCTGGGTCTGGACAAAGGAGGAAGGATGGGAGCCAGTGATGTCTGTTTTAGACAAGCTGAATCCAAGACATTTCCGGGATATTCAATAGGAACCACAGAATATGCACTTCAGCAACATAAACATGGAATTAAATGCCTGGGAAAGAGGTCAGGGCTAGAAATAGGTACCCAAGAATTATTCGCATGGAGGTGAAAACCACCACTGAAAGTACAGGAGATGGCGGGGGTTGGGGGGGGAGGGGCCGAGGACAGAACCATGCAGAATAACTATTTTTAGAGTATGGAGAAGATGAGATGCCAGACAATTAGAAAGAGAGGAGGAGACCCAGGAAGCCAGTGAAGGGGAGAGTGCCCAGAAAGGAGAGGGAGTTGATGTAAGTGCCAAAAAGAAGTAAAGGAGGCAAGAAAAGGACTCTCCAGAGTCCAGAACCATCTGCAACATGGGCAGCAGAGCCCAAGGTTCCAAGCAGTCCCAGACTCCTAAACACACGATCCCGGTAAGCCTGGGGAGGGTCATCTAAGCCTCTCTGGTCTCTTCATTAGGGAGATTAGCTCAGTCCACAGGCTAGCGTAGAGGCACCAGGCAATGAAAGATCCAGCCTGTCAGCTAAGACAATGGCTCTGCTAGTGAAGGGCTTCTTGTTGGAGTCCGTGATAGAAGTGGCATGGATTTGCCCTTCCTTGCTCAACGTGAGGGGCCACTCCAGGGAGTCTGCAAGGGCAAGTCAGCAGCTGCTCCCTTGAGGAAGAGAACGAAGAGGCCAGAGCCACAAAAGGCCCGGGTCATCTAGGACTGAGTTGACCTCAAAGTGGTAAAGAAACCCAGCAACTGGGAGGAAGGCGACCTCTGGTTTTGTTGCCCCCAGTTCCTTTCTTCCCCCCTCCCTTTCCCCACTTCTCAATCCCACTAACACAAGCTATAAATACTTGAGTTGTAAGTCATTCCAGCCAAACCATGGGCTTGCTATTTCTATAAACAAGCGTGTCACAGACCTGTCCACGGCAGAGCACCCTCCGCCTTCCCCTCCCTTCCTGCAGGTTAAGAATAACTATGCTTGTCTCTTACCCATGCACTACACTCTAATCTCACAGAGCAGATTCGCCACCAGATTCTGACAATTGCTGCTTATGAAAAAGCCACAGAGAAAGCCCAAGGCCAGCAGGCTTTGTGCAAGGCCTTCACCAGCTGGGCAGAGACCCAGTGCCTGGCCTGGCCTGGGGAGGGGGAAGGGAGAGGTGGGTACCAGGCCCACGCTCACTCACTCCTGCTCCTTCAGAGTCCAAAGTGCCATCTGGTCAGAGGCAGGAAGGGACAGATGACCACGACGAGATTGCAGGACGGATCCTGCCTCTCCACGCTGCTCCTGCCTCCATCCTGTCTGGCTGATTTAGAGTTCTACTCTCTATGCCACGAAGGCTTCCAGAAACAAGTAACTTCCAATATGACTGAAAAACTGGACTCCCAAGCTTAGAGTTCAGCATGAGTTGGAGCTGAGCCAAATTCTCCAGTGCTGGGATTAAAATAGCCTCAGCTTTTAGGAAGGTAAATCTGCCCCGGGTTGGGAGGAGGTGACCTTAGAGATCCTCTGGCCATAAACCCCTGAAGACTAGAGAACAAAGGTTCTCAATCCTGGCCTACCAACAGAATTACTCAGAGGGTTTAACAAGTCTTTCTCAGTTATCAGTCCTTACCCAATGATTCTCAATCAACAGACATGGAGCCCGGGTTCGGAGTCTGCATATTAAAGCTCTCCAGGGAGCTCTAATGATTAACCAGTTAGTGAACTATAAATTAAAGCATTTTGCCTTATTTTTTTTTTAGATTATTTATTTATTTATTTGACAGACAGAGATCACAAGTAGGCAGAGAGGCAGGCAGAGAGAGAGGAGGAAGCAGGCTCCCCGAGCCGAAGGCAGAGGCTTTAACCACTGAGCCACCCAGGCACCCCCATTTTGCCTTTTTATTTCCAAATGTCAGCCCCTCCTGGGACTAAGGAGAAAACAGTGCTCCAAATGCTCTTCTAAGAATATACAGACCCATGGGGTGTGAAAGGTCTGCAAAGAGAGGATCTACAGCTATAATAACTACCATTCACTGAATGTGTACTCTGCCAAGAACTGTGCTAGGCAATTTACAAGATTATTTCATTTAATACCCTTCACTTTTTTTTTTTTAAAGTAAGCTCTATGCCCAACGTGTGGCTTGAACTCCTCACCCCAAGATCAAGAGTTGCATGCTCCACTGACAGAGCCAGCCAGGCACCCCTGACCCTTGAAAGCTTCATGAAGGACAGGCATTATCTCCATTTTTTAGATGAAGGAATCAGGTTAAGTAGTGAGTGGAACACCCAGTATTTAAACCCATGTCTGTCTGCCTGGTTCCAGAAACTCTGGTGACCTGAGGAGGGAGTTCGAGTTCTCCAAAACCATCAGAATGGTGTAGTTTGTGGAAGAGCACCTGGGGAAGTCCCCAGGCCTTCATGGCAGCATCAGGGATAGGTCTATGAAGCAAAGTAGAAGGCAGAAGGCACAGGATGAAGTAGAGGGGAAGAGGGTCCTCTCTTGCTAGTTTTAACATACTTTTTAAAAGTAGCAGGTCTTATCAGTGCCTGAAATGGGTCTAAAAAATGGTTTCTGACCTCTCCTCACTGAATGGTTGCAGAGAAAAATAAACAGAGGGTCTTCTAATGCCAGAGTAGCCCCTCACTCCAGGGCCTGCTCATGTCCAGCCAGATCTAGAACCTATAGTCAACATGGACCAACATATCCAGTTGCAACATGGACAGCTATACACCCATTTATTTTCAAGGCAAATGACATTATAGTGTCCAAAGCAGCAGCATCTGATTTCGTGTGCAGATGGAGGAAGAGGTGAGGGCAGCATCAGACCTCAGACCCAAGTTCTGGAAATCAGAGATCCCAAGCTAAGGGACTCCATTATGGTATCACCATCGGCTTGCACCCAAATCCAAAGAGCAGTGCTGATAACACAGTGCCTGGTACAGAGCAGCACTTCCACTCTCTTTTTCTCTTTCAGTTATCAGGAAGGCCAGGATAGGAGGTACCTCAACTTAAGCAACCAGAGTAAGAGGAAAAAAAATTTTTTTTCCTATCTAGCGTCAGTCCTCCCTACAGCAAGACCAGAACCACAAACAACACTTCATTAGCAAAAGTCTGATCATGGGGACGCCTGGATGGCTCAGTTGGTTAAGCGGCTGCCTTCGGCTCAGGTCATGATCCCAGCGTCCTGGGATCGAGTCCCACATCGGGCTCTTTGCTCTAACTAATAAATAAGATCTTTAAAAAAAATTAAAAAAAAAATTATTAAAAAAAAAAGTTTGATCATGAAGAAAGGTCTAAGTCCTCCTCATTCACCAACTCTACATGCCTGAGTTTTCTTAATCTCTTGCTTCCAAACTTTGTAACCAGGGAGAATACTAAGTGTTCCTTATCTGAACTAAGTGTGCAATGTGGATGCGTGATCTGAGACAAAAAGGACAGTGAGGGAGGGATACCTTGGTACACCTGTAATCATGCCAGCTTGGGCCATGAGACTCCCCTTTACAAAATGCTCACTTCCTTTCCATTCTGAATCCCAGCACCCTGAACTAGGCCTTCAGCACCACATTCCTGTATATAGCAATGACTTTCTAATCAATTTCCTTCCTATGGACCCTGTCCTCCTCTCCCTTGACCTATCAGAACAATCTTGCCATAGCACAGCTTTGATCACATTCCTCCCCTGCTCAAAAACTTTCAATGTCTCCTCACTGCCGACAAAATAAATTATGAATGTCTTAGCCTGGCAACCGCAGCTCTCTGTCAAGTGATCCTACCTTTCTTCTAATTCTATTTCCTACTACTCACCTATATGAATCATGTGCATTTGTCAATCTGGATTATTCATGATTCTGGAAAGGCGCTTTGGGGCCTTTAGTTTATATTCTTCTTCTACCAAGAAGCCCTTCCCTTCCACCACCCCCTCCTGAAATCCTTCCCTTCCTCTCAAGGATCAGCTCAAATATCACATACCCTGTGATTCTTTGCGGGATCACTGTGGCCAAGAATGATTCGTCCCGGGACGCCTGGGTGGCTCAGTTGGTTAAGCAGCTGCCTTCGGCTCAGGTCATGATCCCAGCGTCCTGGAATCGAGTCCCACATCGGGCTCCTTGCTCGGCAGGGAGGCTGCTTCTCCCTCTGCCTCTGCCTACCTCTCTGTCTGCCTGTGCTCGCTCGCTCTTTCTCTCTAACTAATAAATAAATAAAATCTTAAAAAAAAAAAAAGAATGATTCGTCCCTCGTTTGGTACTCTTACAGCTGTAATATGTGCCTCATTCACATGGCCTGTGCTACTTAGTACCTCGTACGGAAGTTCTTTATAGATCTGTCACTTCTCTCCTACTAGTCTCCTGAAAGGCAGAGGCCGTACCTACACTCTATGCTTACAACACAGAGCACAGTGTTTAATAAATATTTGAGTCCATGTTTTAGTATTTTAAAAATATTTGTGAATACTCCAGTTCATCTTACCCAGTAAGTTCTTTAACCTCCTAGAGAATTCTCCATCTATCACAGCCAGCCCTAGAAGTTAGAGCAGGAAGCAGGATTTTGATGCCTTTCCAGAAAGAATGGGGAGGGCCTGAATGGAATAACCCATGTGCTTTAAACGATTACAGACAAAACCATTTCACCCTCGACTTTAGTAGATATATGTATGGCATATACTTATGCCATAAGTATATGCCATACATATATCTACTTCACAAATCTGACTAAATTATAATTAAAGACTAAGTCTAAAGAGATCAGAGGTAATATTTATTTATTTATTTAAAGTAGGCTCCACGCCCAGCATGGAGCCCAATGCAGGATTTGAACTCATGACCCTGAGATCAAGACCTGAGCTTCAATCAAGAGTCAGAGGCTTAACTGACTCAGCCCCCCTGGCACCCCTCAGAGGTAACTTTTTAAATAAAAGTGACAATACTGTTATTTAAGAAGAGCATTACCTGTCCTTTATAATCAGAAATGAATACAGCTATAAGTAGTTATTCTGGATGTTGAAATTATGAATAACTTGTTTTCTTTATGTTTCTCTGTATTATTTGTATAAAAAATCTTTTCAGAAAGCATATGTACTGGGGCACCTGGGTGGCTCAGTGGGTTAAAGCCTCTGCCTTCAGCTCAGGTCATGATCTCAGGGTCCTGGAATTGAGCCCCACATCAGGCTCTCTGCTCAGCAGGGAGCTTCCTCCTCTCTCTCTGCCTGCCTCTCGGCCTACTTGTGATCTCTGTCTGTCAAATAAATAAATAAAAAATCTTAAAAAAAAAAAAAAAGCAAGCATATGTACTTCAGGAAGTATTAAAAAAATATTTTGTTTACCAAAGCTAACCAAGAAAATATTTCTGAGGATACAAAAAATGAATTATCTCCAAAAAAAAAAAAAAAAGAATCACCTCAAATTCAACAAATTAATGATGAATTTGTGAGAAAACATTTTTATGTCCTATTACAAAAAAAAACCCAAGTTATAATTTCACATATATTTTTCAATATTTGTGCATAGCTTTGTGCTTGAGTGAATATATAGATTTTTAAATTTAAACATTTTAGATTTAAATATGAAATGCACAGGTTTAAATTGGATACCTTTATCTTTATTGTTTTCTACTTACAAAAATAATACAGACTTATTGTAAAAAAATTCCAACATTACAGAAATATAGAAATGTAGACAGTGAATGTCCGCCATAATCTACTAGCCCTCCCTGAGGTAACCAATATTAACAACAGTTTGGTATTTATAGCCTCACTTTTTTTTTCTATGCATATACTAACATACAGTTTTTAACAAAAATATAATGATTAACATAAAAAGTTATACAGTTTGCTTTTTGCCACTTAATATATCTTGCATATCCTTTCACATCAGTAAATATAGATAGATTGACCTCATTCTTTTCAGCAAGTACAAGGTGTTTCATTTCATGGATTTATCCCAATTCCCTATCGATGGCTACCTGGACTACTCCAAAGATTTCACTATTGTGAATAACACCAAAAAAAAAAAAAAATTCAGTCATATATACACTTTTGTGTGGTGTGAATGTTTGCATAGAATAGATCCCCGAATTATAACTGCTAAATCAAAAGATGTGAATATATTAATGCTTCTTCTAATTGATATCACCAAATTGTCCAAATTAGAAAACTTAAAACAATGGGTTATAAAATTAACACATTTTCACTCTGCCTTTAAAGTCTTAGTCTGAAAGGGAGCTCTAGGACTAATTCATTTCCCAAATTATTTTTCAATACAAATGAACTGGCCCCCAAAGAAGAAAAGTTATCCCTAGAGAAGCTATCACTGTTAAAAAGCATGCGTGTCCCTCCAGTGGTTTCTAAATAGACACAGTAAACTAGGACTCCTCCCTCCCCGCCCCCAATTCACCAGTTTGACTTTTCAAAAGTTCCCCAAAATCATATCCATGGCCCTGAAATAATAAATTATACAGGAGCTGGTATTTAAAAAAATGTTTGCTAAGCCTTCCTCTTGGTCAGTATTGTTGATACAAGTTACAATATTGGCAAGAAAAAGGTACTGAAGATAACTAAAAGCTGCACGGGGAGGATGATTAAATGTTGGAACAGAAGAGGCTGAACCTGCAAAAAGGGACTCCTCACAAACGTAAATCTGAAGGAATAAAATCTTGCCAGCAGATGAGAAAAAAAATTCCTGAATATTTTAGAAAGCTATGAACCCTGATAACATTAGCAACCCCATAATAGCCATAAACTTATTTAGACCTTACAGTGTGCTTTCACATTCATTAGATCTCCTTTAATCCTCACAACAGCCCAAGGAGGAAGCCTTCAGTGTTCTCACTTTACAAAGGAGAGAGAAGCCAGCTCTCTCTCTCTCTCTCTCTCTC
>ML099337.1:14788-38438 GCA_003697995.1 Taxidea taxus jeffersonii
CTCTCTCTCTCTCTCTCTCTCTCACACACACACACACACACGCGCGCACACGCGTGACTACTCAATGTATAGCCCAAGGAAATGCAGCAGGGGCTTCACTCGGGAGCTTGGGTGAACTGCAGAGTTCCAGGGTAGACCCAAATCTGAATCTGCTTTTTTAACCAGACCACTTACGGCCTCTTGCCCCTCCCCACTAACCTGCCTGCACATTCATTCTTAGAAACCCTGTTCACTAGCCAGTTCTGGGTTTGCTATGAGGGCGAGTCTGAAGACACTTGCTGGCGGGGTGGGGTGGAGGTGGGGGGTACACCTCACTAGAGAGATCAAAGCAGCCTGGGGAAGGAAAGTCACCATAAGGAGAAAGGACATGTTTAGTCTGCACCAGGTTACTATGTCATATGAAAACAATCATGGATATGTGTCTTTTCCCAAACAGAAGCGGCCCAGTGAGCATCAGGGTAACTCAAGGAGGGCAGCTTCAGCCTGCCTGCCACATGTTTGGTTCTGACAAGCAGCTGCTTGCTTTTCTCCAACGCAGCAGTTGAGAGGTGGCAAGGGTCAGAGTCTCTGAGCACACTCTGAGCTCCTCCCCCACAATCACAAACTGCCTGTGGGCTGCCCTCCACCCAATCCACCTGGCCTGGGGCTTCCTCTCCTCAGACAACCCGGGCAGCTGCAGGAAAGCATGTATTAAGATCCCATGCTTTTGCACCCATAATGTACCATCATTGCCTATTTGACAAAATTAATGAATAATACAAATCTGAGGTCAGGGGAGGCAAGATCTTTGCTCAAGGAACTTAGCAACCTTGGAGCCTGCCCAACCAAACAGAGTCAGGTGGGCATATGACCTCATATTTGCTTTTTTTCATGGTCACTTGAACTCCAGCTGTCATCATCGAGATCAGCTCTGGCATGGGGCATTTTAGGCGCAGTTTTTTTCCACAGAAAATAGACATTTTAACTCAGCAATTCTCCACTGCTTCAAAGACAAGGTCAGTTGTGAGTAGGGAGAGGCACAGAAATAAGGAGGCAGAGCACAGAGATAAACAGGAGAGGTTTGGGATAGGGTAGAAGTAGCAAGCCATCAGGAGTGTGAGCTACACAATCTGGTTCAAGGTCCTTGAGTGCCCCACACCAAAACAAGCAAAGCATCTGCTCGTCTCCACTTCAGTCTCCGACCTCACTCCAACCCCAAAGAGAAGCTGCAACTACTTGCAGCTTATGGTCATCTGACATCACAGAACTGTGCCCTGTCAACTTGACATTCATGGACCCACAGAACCACTGTGTATAACAGTACAACTGTTCCTAATGGTACCACAGGGCAAGAAGTGGAAATCTGGAGTTGGGCGTGGGAAGAAATGCAAGGATGTAGTGGGAAAGGAGGGTTACCAAATGATGGCTCTAAATGATGATGGCTCTGAGAGGGGCATCGGGGTGGCTCAGTTGGTTAAGCGGCTGCCTTCTGCTCAGGTCATGATCCCAGGGTCCTGGGATCAAGCCCTGCACTGGGTTCCCCGCTCAATGGAGAGCCTGCTTCTCCCTCTCCCTCTGCCTACTTGTGCTCTCTCTCTCTGTCAAATAAATATGTAAAATCTTTTTAAAAAATAAATTAAAAAAAATAAACACGGGGGACCATGTTTTAATTATATATAATATGATGTTATTGTATTTCATAATTTTTTTAAAGTTAGTTTTGTTTTTTAAGGGCCACCACCTTTAGCGACGTTAGCTGGGCATATGGGGAAATGACTAGGGGCACCACTAAAGGAATATAGATCTCAAAGCCTGCTAAGTATGATGGGCATTTGGAAACTGTAGTGCACTCAGCATGAATGAGAAGCAATGTTCAAATCCAGAAGAACCTAAGAAACTAAGAAACTCCCTTCTCAGGATTCCTCCAAAAGAGAATCTACCATACTGAAAAAAAAAGAAAGAAAGAAAAAAATCAGTCATGTGATTTCACTAAGTGCTCCAAGATCTTCGAGTAAATTTAAATCTCAGCTATGAAAGAAGAGGCAAGGAGGGGGAAAAGGTCTTTAGCTTCATTCCAGTTTTGGGAAGAGATAAGCTATATAAACTTAGAAATCTAATCTAAAAAAAAGAGTGTTTTATAGACTACAGAAGCAACAAAAAGCATTACAAACATTCTCTGGAATAAAATGAGAATGGGTAGAATTTACTCCCTAGAAATCAAAGAAGAGTTACCCATCCTGTGATGAGAACTCACTCTTCTGCCCTTCAAAACCAGAGGAAAATGCTGTAGCTGATTAAGAAGCACCACATAGGGATGCCTGGGTGGCTCAGGTGGTTATGCAGCTGCCTTCGGCTCAGGTCATGGTCCCGGGGTCCTGGGATTGAGTCCTGTATCTCCTGCATCGGGCTCCTTGCTTAGCAGGGAGCCTGCTTCTCCCTCTACCTCTGCCTGCCACTCTGCCTGCGTGCTTTCCCTATCTCTATGACAAGTAAATAAATTTTGAAGGGAAAAAAAAAAAAAGAAGCACCGCAAACTTGGTGATGAAACTGTTGGGAGGGAGGAAACCAAGGTGTGGAAAATGGGAACACTCAAAAATACCAACACTAAAGATCTACACCGCCCTATCTGTCTGTTGTACTCACTTTATTTCTTGCCCTCCCTTGCCCTTTCTTTTCATTTTAAGAGGTAACAGAAGTTAAGGTAAAACCCACAGTGTGGATCTGATTCATCAAACACCCAAGCAGGTGGGCAAGTTCTCATTGCTCAACTCCGCTGAGAGGTACTGTAAAGGGAAACTGAGAGAAAACCCATTAGACAATGGGGCCCAGAGGAGAGGCTTAGCTTGTAGCGATGGGAATGGGATGTATAATACAACAAATCCTACTGCAAACACTGTAGCTGTTTTTCTAACCAACACTGCAGTCTGCCCATGAAGTAAAACCAACAGATACTTGGAGAACAACAGTGCAACAGACCCCGTTCCCAGAGAAGCTTAGT
The DNA here is from genome assembly GCA_003697995.1 of Taxidea taxus jeffersonii. Taxonomy (NCBI): domain Eukaryota; kingdom Metazoa; phylum Chordata; class Mammalia; order Carnivora; family Mustelidae; genus Taxidea; species Taxidea taxus. Next base: position 17,766 of record ML099337.1, read on the forward strand.
TTGAATAAACAGAGTCCCAAATTTCAAGCTCTGGACTGTTTTCCAAACAAAGGGGCAGTGATAACAGCCCACAAGCTCAACTTTAGGTTCAGGAGGTTGATGGAGAGGTTACAGAAGTCAGACTGAAGGCTTACTTCTACCAATGTTTTCTCATTAGTCAAGAGATGAAAAACACGCAAGCGACAAATGGAAGAGGGAAGAGTGAAGGCAGAGAAATACCAAAGGCCCCAAAGACATTCAAAATATAGGCAGGAAATAAGACAGTGACTCAAACTGACCCAACAGGGGAAACTTGCCTTAAATTATAAGTGGAGGGAGGGGAAAGAAACTTGGAAAGCAGCAGTGTTGTTAGACTTTGAAATAAGTGAGACCAAGCAGATGAGGGAAGGCTTTGCAAGATGACTTAGAGCCTGAAGAGGCTGGGCTATTTTAGACAGCAGAGGAGGAGCTGGGCTGGGGAGAGAGGAATCCTCTCTCTCCAGTGAGAATCCCTTTGAAAGCTGAGGGCAGCTGCAGGCACCGGAAGGAGAAATGAAGCAGAGATCAAAGGAGAACACCTCACACTTTTCCTTGAACACCCCTGTTCTGAGAAGCTCAAGACACTTTACAAGCCTTGAGGAATAAGAGATAGAAAACTCAATAAAGGGGCGCCTGGGTGACTCAGTTGTTAAGTGTCTGCCTCCGGCTCAGGTCATGATCCCAGGGTCCTGGGATCAAGCCCCACATCGGACTCCCTACCTGGCAGGAAGCCAGCTTCTTTCTTTCCTAATTCCCCTGCTTGTGTTCTTGTGTGCTCGCGCGCGCCCGCGCGCGCTCTCTCTCTCTCTCTCTCTGTCAAATAAATAAATAAATAAATAAAATCTTAAAAAAAAAAAAAAAAAGAAGTTGCTCAAAGTCATTCACAAAGACAGGTGAGGGGCATGTCTTCTGCCCACAGAGGCCCCCTACCCTTGGCCATCTACTTCTAGGTGGGGAGACCAGAGAGGGTGTATTTTTTTTAAAGACTTTATTTATTTATTTGACAGATCACAAGTGGGCAGACAGGCAGGCAGAGAGAGAGGGGGAATCAGACTCCCCACTGAGCAAAGAGCCCAGTGTGGGGCTCAATCCCAGGACCCCAAGATCTGACCTGGGCCGAAGGCAGAGGCTTAACCCACCGAGCCACCCAGGCACCCGAGAGGGTGTATTAAACACTAAAAACCCTTGGTTCCTATGAGTGCCAAGGGAAGTGGGTAGTGGAATGGTGACATAAAAAACTGGCCAGGACTCAGAGACATTATCATAAAGTTTCCTATTCCTGCCCACAGAGGAAATTCCTGCTGATCTGTCTTAGTAAGGCAATTATCAGTTCCTCATATCTGACCCTACAACAGGGAAGTTCTCTCAGACCTATCTCTGACATAACACTTTACAGAGCAATTGGTCTAAAAGATACAGCGGAGATAAGAACTGCCCAAGGAGAACAGTATACTCACTGGGCTAGCTTTCTATACTCTCAAGAAGCCTCAATGAGGGGGCACCTGGGTGGCTCAGTCAGTTAAGTGTTTGACTCTTGACTTCGGCTCGGGTCATGATATCAGGGTCATGGGACTGAGCCCCACATCCAGCTGCACGCTCAGTGAAGTGTCTGCTTGAGAATCTGTCTCCCTCTCCCTCTGCCCCTCCCCACATTCATGCTCTCTCTCCCTCTCCCTAATAAATAAATAAAACTCTAAATAAAATAATTTAAAAAACAACAACAACAAGAAGAAGAAGCCTCAGTGAGGGCTGGAGTATGAAGTCAACAGATTTCAGGGTCCTACCACTTAAGCCACAGGTTTGTAACCCAGCAGCGGGCTTCTGGTGGAACTTAAATTATACACTGCTCTGTGGGGAGCCTGCTTCGCCCTCTCCTTGTGCCTGCCGCTCCCCCTGTTTATGCACTCTCCCTCTCCCTCTCTTTCTCTCTCTCTGTCCAATAAATAAAAAATAAAATCCTTAAGAAACAACTACCAAATCCTACCCCAAGAGGGAAGCCTGGGTGGCTCGGTTGGTTAAGCATCTGCATTCAGCTCAGGCCATGAGCCCTAGGTCGTGGGATGGAATCCTGCATCAGGCTCCTTGCTCAGCAAGGAGCCTGCTTCTCCCACTGCCTGCTGTTCCCCCTGCTTGTGTGCACTCTCTCTCTCTGACAAATAAACCCTTAAAAAATATTAAAAAAAATAATTTAAAAAACCTCTATACCTAAAGAGCCTCTGATTCCAGATAGCTAGGACGGGGCCCAGAAGTGTGTATTTTTTAAAACGCTGCAAAAGTGTTCTATCTCACTGCTGTCCTGACTCCTCCCCCAAGTCAAGAGCTATCCAGCTCAAGCCAATGATCCCTATATAAATGCCCTGGAAATGAATATGCTTTCCCAATACCAAACAGGCAGATTAAAGGGTCTCATCTCAGTTCTAATACCTGGACTCAAACACTGAGCAAAAGCTAAAATTAGATCATTGCCAGTTTTTTCTCTTCCATGAAAATCCCCTACACAAACTTTTCTTAGAGCCGCATATTAAAAGGCTCAAAGCACCACCATACACAACCAGACATGAGAAAATTTGGGGAAAAAATGAGAGAGAGAATGCGTTAAACTCATATCCATAAAAACTGAGAACTAGAAGAAAGCTGCAAGTCATCTCACCCATTGTTTCCAGAGAAATAATAATATATAACCCAGAGTGGACAAATGGCTATTAGAGAGAAGGAGGTTTTCAAAACCTCTTCATTTACTTTTTCAAAATCTAACAACTCTCCAACACAGGCAATCCTTTTGTATCCCTAACTTACATCGTGCCTGCTCGGCTTCATTCCATTTCTGTCCTTTGTTAAAAGAGAAAAATGACCCAGCTCCCTCCACATAAAAATCTGCCAGAAATTTTAAGAAAAGAGGGGGAGGGCTAGCTACCCAGAGCATACACATTTCTGAGGCTGAAAACAGTCTCTGCTGAAAGGCAAAACTGACAACTGTACAGAATTTGAAGCTGAAGGGTGTTTACAACTGATAACTTTGAGTTACATTTCATCAAGGCTCAGCAGATCTGGCAATAAAACCTCAAATTACTCTTTTCTAATTCTATTTCACTGCAGAGGCTTCCCTCCCTTAGAGAAAGTTTAGTACAAATCCCAGCTCTCAATTACTCATTTCTCAATCAAGACTCTCAATGCCATTTCTACTTGGCTCTCATTCCAGCTTTTAACCATATTTCAACCATAATTTTAACTAAGTCTCTCCTGAGTTAAAAAGTCTTTAATGAACACTATTTTCTGCATATATGCACCCCCCCTTCTCACTTGTGCCCTTCACACCTAACAAGGCCGGCTACATCTCTACTTCTTTTCCAACATTTTAATATTCCTAATTTCAATTTTTCTTTAAAGACGTCACAAAACTCCTCCTGATCATCTCCCATTCTTCTGGAATTCCAAGTTTATTCCCACTATATCTTACACCATTAAAGTGTTTTCATTCATTTATGCACTGAAGATTTACAGCTCACCTTACACTATACTAAACAGTGTGATGTAAAAGAAATAAATAACATGACCCGTGGCCTTAAGAAATGAAGACATACATAAAAGAAAAATTAGAGATTGGTTCCAAGGTAGTGGGGCTACTCAGAGAAGTCCCTGTGGCTGCAGTAAATATAGAATTGGATGTCAAAGTAAGGGGAGAGGACGCCTGGGTGGTTCAGTTGGTTAAGTGTGTGCCTTCAGCTCAGGTCATGATCTCAGGGTCTTGGGATGGAGTTCCGCATTAGGCTCCTTGCTCAGCGGGGAGCCTGCTTCTCTCTCTGCCTCTGCCTGCCTCTCTGCCTACTTGTGATCTCTCTGACAAAAAATAAATAAGATATTTTTCTTTTAAAAAAAGTAAGGGGAGAATTTGATGAAAAGGCTGTTTTAGACAGGAGGAATAGTATGACTCAAAGCAGCAGGCCATCTGAGGTAAGAGCTGCACAAAGGCCCTCTGTCACTTCCTTCTGTGCCCCCCGCCAACCTCAAAGGCATATGTCTTTTGGTCGTCAAATTTTATTTCAGAGTTAGTTATCCGTGATCACAAGCTTTCTGATTGTTACCATAATGACCCACAGCCACCATATAGCAGAGCAGCTCACAAAGCTTTATACATCAGGTCCTATGTGGATTACTACAGGATAGGCTTTTAGAATCATCTTAAGTCAAGAGTTCAATGAGCGTGGAGGGTCGGGCATCTGTAGGGTCCTGGGCACACAAAACCAGCAACTACTTTTGGGTGCTAAAGATAGACACCAGCACTCTTGCTCTGTCAGACTACTCAAGGGTCATTCAACTTCAGCTAAGTATTTCCTTCATTCTCAGCTCTAGGACAAACAAAGCCATTTAAAGCAGCCTGAAACACTGAATTTCTATTTGAAAACAGGGATGTTTAATGGTGATGCCAGCTTTTTTCACTGTTTTCCTAGAGAACTTCTCTTCTCTTATCTCAGGACTCACAGTTCAAGCAACTCCACCTCTGTGAAGTCTTTCTTAATTCCCCTAAGCTGACTTAGGTTCCCTCCCATGTGTTGCCCTTAAGACCTTTATGCTTACTTCTAGGACAGCAATTAAACATACCAAATTGTAATTATTTGTTTCTATATCTGACTAGCCACAAGCTCTTTGATTGCAAGGATGTTTTATTCGTCACTGATTCCATACATAACAGGCACAGAATAAACATTTGTTGAATCCTTTAATGATGAGTGATATGGGAAGTTTTAAAGAATGGTGACTGTAACTTCTGAATTCCATACCAAAATTATAGTAAGTATTAACACTGAAGAATAAACTCCCACTACACATTTCTATTACCTATAGCATTCTTGGTCAGAAAAAGAGGCCAAAACATATGAGAAGATTGCTCCAATAGTGGTGGTCACTGTCAAGTTACCAGCCAAGAATAACAGAGCTTGCAGTAATAAGAATGATCCAACACAGTAAATGAGCGAAGACAGTAAATCTAAGGCAGTTTCTAAGTTCCAGGCTCATTCTCCTACTTCTGGAGAATATGAAGTGAATTCCTATTAGAGTCGTTAGAAAGGTCACCAACTCCACTGCCATGAAACCTTGTGGCTGATTTCAATTCAATATGACCTCTGCTGAAATATACAGGAAGGCCGTTCTCCTGACCACATCCAAGTAAGGTCTGTTGAAGGACAGAGATCTGAAGTAAGTCTTCCCGGAATCCTTCCCGGAATACAATCATGTTGTACATGAACACTCTTAAATTATTCCTCATTGGCCCTACTCATCCTCTGAAGAGATACAGTCAAGGCAATAAGATGCTGCCATTTCCAATGCCTCTCCCTGTAGCAATCCTGTACTGCACAAGGCTGCTGTGTTTATTGGCTGCTAATGTGACACAAAAGTCTAACCCGATTCTATGGGAACAAAGCCTTCAGGGATTAAATAAATTTGGTCTACTTTTCTAATCCCAAAGTTGTGGGGGCTCAACGAAGTTAGAGAAAGCATAAGGATCTACACCCAGACAAGTGAAGGGATGGAAAAGGACTGGCCTCTAAGCAACTTCTGGAGTGTTGGGTTGGGCGGGATGTGTAACAGCACTAGGCACAGAGTGAATAAGACAGGCGATATTCAAGGACAAACCAGAACTGTTTTGTTGGCAGATACCTGGCTCCTTGCATGTTATCATTCCTAGGCAGACAAGAGGCTCCAGTTAAATTAATTTAGGCTTCTTGAAGAGACAAATTTGTTTTGACCCCAGGCAAAAGCATTTAACAAGCCAGTTCCTCAAACTAGGTGTTCTTTCTGCTACTACTGTCTTGCATAACCTCAGCCATGACACTAACACCTGCAGCTACCTTAGTCACAATTTAGCCCTTCACAGGGTATGTGGTCCCACTACTTTATCCAAAATGGGAAACTGAGTCATCACGTATGAACTGGCTTCCCCAAGCACAGTCTTAGTTTGTAGCGAAGCTACAAGTGAACCCAGGTTGCTCTTCTCTTATTCCCTTTCATGGAGAAATCTCGGCATGCCCACTCCTGCTGCTCTTTTTCTTTTAACCTAAAATGAAATCATTGCTTCCTTGAGGGGTAGAGATGGGCACACTTGATCCTTTAGAGCCAACAGGAGCTTCTGGTTCTCCTCTCTCCCAAGAAAAGAGGAAGGTGAAAAAGGAACATGGAAGAGAAGACGGGACGATTGGAAAAGGGTGCCTCCCAATACTAGGACTCACCTTGGAGCTGAGATCCTCCCGCCGGTTTCCTGCCTTACTCCTGCGCAATTTGATGGATGGGGATCGCAGCAGGTTTTTGATTCGGCTGGTAATGGTTGACCCTTCCACAGCCATCATGATGAGGAGCCCCCGGGGGAAAGATCCTGGCCCAGTCTTGGAACTTGTCTCAAAAGCGGCACTGCCTTCCCACTCCACAGGTCCTTCCAGTATGCCCTCCCACTGACCTGAGATGGCAGAGGCCACCTTACCTTCTGCCTAGCCTTGTCTGCAGCTCTTATCTCTAGGCATTACCCTCTCCCTGCTCCTCACACCCGCCTTCAAGCCCTGCGCGGTTTCTTACGTCTGAAGGACAAATCCATGAAAAAGAGGGGGAAAAAAGGCCTGAACTGCAAAGAAATACCAGGCCCACGCCTGCCAGAGGCATTTAGCCAGAGGGATGGGATTGGCCCTAGTAGGGCTCGTGGTTGGTCTGGTCCCCGTTAATTCCCAACTGTTTCCATGGCAACTGCAGTGTCTAAAGAAGGAGGCCGCCGAGGCCACCGAGGAGTCCGCCCAGGGCTTGGACACCTGAGCTGGCGGCCGCAGGGACACTCGGTGCGGCGGGGTTCGCAGTGGCCCGGCAACCCGTTCTGCCACGGGAGCCTCCCTCCCCCACCCCCGACCCTCGGGAGCTCGCTCTCCGCCCTCCGCAGGGGCCCTGGACCCTACTCTTTCACCTCCCTCAGCAGCCCCAGCAACTCGCCAGCGCCCCCGCTCGGGCTCAGCCTCACCAGCCCCAGGGCGCGGGGGGCACCCCGCTCACAGCGCCCTTAGGCATCGCGCTCGGCGATTTCGGCTCCGCAGCAGCCGCGGCAGCAGCAGCTATGGTGGCACGAGCGGCTCAAAACGCGAACTACCGCCTGGGCCAAGCTATGGGCTGGTGAGGCGGAGCCGAGGCGAGTGGGTGCGGTCTGTAACCAGGAGGGCGTTCTGAGAGTGGACCAGTAAGGCTTATGGGGGCGGAGCCAATGAAAGGGCCTAGGAAGCAGAGATGGGACTCGAAAACTAAGGGTTTCGCACAGTGCAGTCGCGGGGAGCGCTTCTAAAGGAAGGTCACCAGAACATGGCTTCAGAATTGAGAGAACCAGCCTTTTATGGTATTATGAGGCCCGGTCCTCCAGAGAAGTGCTCTTCCCAGAGCTCCAGCAAGACGGTTACCACGCCCCCAGGGTGCAGCAGTTGGCATTTGATAGGCCCGGGGGACCTTAGCCGAAACTAACTCCTAGCTCACGATTACAAGGTTGAGGTACAGCTACAAGGCTCTGCTCCCATCGACCCCAAGCGCTGGAATTTAAAGCGGTTAGAATCGTTTCTGCTCGCCGCCTCCCCCGGCGCTTTGACCTACGTGAAAGGACTCTCCTCACTCTTTAGATCGATACCAAGTGTTTCGAACTGGGGGCAGCCTGATTGGCCATGATCGAAAAGGGGCAGGAATTGATAGCCATGAACTGAGCTTTAGCTTTGTGTGAGGCAAGTGAATGCTCTTGAGATACATTTGTTTTCTTTAGGCTCCAATATCCCACTGCACTCTCTCACCTAGTTGACAAGGACTTTGTTGATCCAGATCTTTACCCTGTTTCTTTCAAAATTTACTGTTTTCCCTAGTATCGTTACTTTGGCGAGGTCACCGTCAAGCTTGCATCCACTAGATTTAGTGGTATAGTTTGAACTTTCTAGTTTATTGTGGGGGAGAGAGGAGTGAAGCGCTCGCACAGAAATACTCTTTACGTATTACTTATTTGGTGTCTCAGCCTGCTTGTTTTCTAGAAGCCCTCTGGCGTCATTATGAAAGGTTAATGTAAGCCAAAAGACGGGCCCCAGAAGAAGTGTACACTGCTATGTATCTTGTCTCACCCTATCCAAATCTTTAGAACCCCTGGGGGAGAGGAAGCCTTAGCAAAAGAGGTATGTGCTTGGGTGTATTATAGCCATGTATTAAAAATAAGATCTGCAAAGCCCACAAGTTGAAACAAAAATCAGGAAAAGTCATCTCCTAGACAACCAACTGGCAATAGCTAGGAGAGGCATGAGGCTTCCTTCTCTTGCACCACACACTGCAGACATAATGGAACATAAAATGGGATTTTCCATTTATTTCTCAAATCTGAGAAAGGAGGCAAGGGTCAGCCAGAGTATTCAAGGGAAAGTTGGTTCCTTCAATTCCTTGCCACTATTTTACCTCTATTGGGGGCGGGGGACAGGGGGAGAAGGAAGCAAATGTAACACTAGAAAATGGTGCCACCTGCCGTCCTTGCTTGTGTGCTACATGCCCCAGCAACTGCCCACCTCCACCCTCGAGTTGTGCCTAATTCTCGACATTTTTTGTGTCCACCAGTGGTTTTCTCACATCAGTTGTGGCCAGGCGAATAGGTTTACAAAGTGTCATTGGTCATTTCCTGTCCAAAGTTAGCCTGGTTTATCCCCTTAGAGAAAATGTTCCCCAAATTACTCTCACATCTGAAGTTGTGGAAGCAAATCCAAGCTCCTTTCATTGCCTAAAATGATCTGGCTGAAAAACTGAGAACAGTGTAATGAGATATTCTAAGTCTAGAACCTGTGTACTTCCAGTCTAAGGCCAACAAAAACCATGTATTTTTAATTCTTCACCATTTAATCCATTTATTGTCTAGATTACCATGCATCTTTTCAGTATGGGAATAGGCTGTAGGCTGTTCCCATGCTTCATGAATTAATTCCTCAGAAAACAGTAATCCTAGGTCTAGTGTGAATAAAAGCGCTATTCCCTTTTCTCCAAAATAATTGCCAACCCACCCTGCAAATGCAGTTGACCCTTACATAAGTATTTCACCATCCATACACTATTTCACTTTTTATTCTGCCTGTGTATGTCCTAAACATACATGGTTGTCATATTCTAAAATGTAGATGTCTAGGAATAGATGCATACAATTTTGCACTATGTTCATTAGACCAGATTTTTAAAATTCACTCTAGGCTTAACATGCAAAAATGTGCAATTCTAAGATCCTAGAAAACTAACAGGCTGGAGTAAACATTTGCTCATCAATTCAAATATTTATTGAGCACCTTCACATGCAAGGCACTGTGGGACAGCTGAGATCAATGCTTGCAGTTGGAAACAGGATGGATCTCAAAACAATGCTTCCAAGACTGCTTTCCTATTTAACAAAATCTCTTCTAATAGCAGTTTGCAATGATGTAAGAAACTTAGTAGACCTTAATTTGTCTCAAAATACCCAACTCATTCCATGGTTTAGCCTTCTCACCCTCCACATCCGCCTCCATCACACCATTACTCAATGCTTAGTATCTCTGTAGAGCAGTTAAAGCATACTTAATATACTACAAACATGCCTCAGTTCAGAATTTATATCAAATTATTCCCCTCTTAGTTTTAAAAATGCATTTATTTTTGACTAATCTTTTTCTCCAAATGGTAGTGAGAGTCTGTGTACCTCAGCTTTAATTTTCTCTGTATCCAGCCATTCATGTTCATGTAAAATTTCATTAGAGATAATACAGTAACATGAAGATTTGATGCCCTTACAAGCATTTTCTTCAAAATCAACAATTATGTGCAAGAAAGATATTGAGATTATTGGCTATCCATCATTCTCCATGAAAGTACCTGAAAAGGTACCTACTCTACTCTGTGCATGGGTTTTTTTAATCTGGGTGGGAAGAACAAGGGTTATCACCGTTTTTCAGACCCGTCTTCAAAGTGCATTTACCTCTCTATTCACCTGATCCCATTCAATTATCTTAACCAGTATAACTGAGAGAGAGAAAAACAAAACAAAACTACTACTAAACACTGCCCCAAATTATATATGGACTATCTGCTTTTCATCTGTGTTCAAAACATTTTCAAACTTGTTACAGAAGGGCCTGCCTGGTATTTCCTTCATAGTTCTAGGGGGAAAAACCCTGAATTTATTATACATTTACCCAGAGTAATTTGCATGAAGTTTATAATACTACACAGACTTCATCTGTTATCTTCGTCTCAATGTCTGAAGGACCCCTTTAACAAAGCTTTTTGTAAATCCTGCCACTAGTTAATCAACATGTACTTTGCTTCAAGAACATTTATTGTCCTTAGCCCCTCAGACTGTGTTTATGTCTCCTTATTCTCTAAGGTAACTGGTATACCTTGCATACATTAGTATTACGAGGCTAGCCTTTCTTCACTCTAGAACTTCTTGAGACAAACACTTGCCATCAATTTGTGTAAAATTTTGAAGTCTCCATGTAAAACATGCTACAATTAGCAAAATTCTCCCCCAAACGGCATGTCAGACACTTTGAAAACAGCAAGGAATTCCTATAATAAAACTACTTCAGTGGCACCTCTCTCATAGACTCAGGGCATTAAATTTCTCTGCTCCAACTCAGCACAAACCTCCCAACAAATCCTGCTTTAATTATTATAACTGATTTATTTCAAGTTTATATGTTCTGCCTTCCACTCACCAAACTTGTTCTTACGTCTCTAAAAAAATAAGTCATTTTTCAAAAGCAGAAAAGGAAAGATATATATTTAATATATAAAAGAAAAGGCTAAATCTGACATAATTATATTCTTAAAAACATTCCATTTATTTACAGATGTATAAAAAGGCGAATTATTGGTCTACTGAGATCATGCTTCTTATAGTGTTAGGGTGAGAGCTCACTATCCTCCCAATTCCTCAACTCCTCTCACTCAACTACATCTTTCATAATCATACATGTCATTTTCATAGATCAGTTTCTCCTGGGGTAAGGTTAAAGGGTAGGAGTTTTTTGAGATTTGAGATTTCTGTCAAGACTGCAGGACTGTTGTAAAGACTGAGCCCTCCAAATTAGCCCTCACAACTTAGTAGTTCTAAGAGGTCTTGAAAACACCATTATCTTGGGAGTTTGTAAAGACATCTGCAGCCTTCCTTAAACATGTGGAATCATCTCTCATTTCCATCTTTGTACATCTCTCATGTCAACTATCTTCCCATCAAGAACTGATTATTACCTGTTTATCTATTTTCTTCTAAAAAAGGAAACAGTGTTCAGAAGCAGAATGGTCCTTCTTTTCCTGAGGATTACTCAACCCGCTTGCCTTCTCCTTGGCTGACCCTCAAAAGCCTTAACAAGAGCCTTGGGAAGTCAGGAGGAAATGTGAGGACAGACAAGCAAGTTAATAATGGGAAACTGCAATACCTGGATTAAAGTACTAGGATCTCCAAGGACAATTATTAGCAGGGGAGACAGGTGCTGGACTCCTTGGCTAAGGCATTGAATGAAATCTGCTGGGTAAAGAGGAGTGGGAGGGATAATGAGAAGCTGAGGGGCACTCATTACCTACTTCAAGCTTCTTCAAGAACCTTTAAAGGAGGGAAGGTTGAATGCTGATGAGCAGGTCTAGAAAGGCAAGTAGCACAAAACCAACAATGAATTTACTCTCACTGCAATTTGCGGAGGAAATTTTCCACGCTTTTTCAATCTGCTGATTACCAGAGTTACGAGAAAGGGAACCAACCATGTTAGTACTAATTCACTGGCTAGAACCATTCCAAAGCTGGTCTCACAACGTATGTCTGAAGATATGCTGAGTGGGATTTGGCATAAAGAAGGCAAGGGGTGGGGGGATGCAGAAGAAACAGCATCACCTAGGCACAGCCCAGGCACTGGAAGCTCTTGTGTTAGTGTTTCACAACACAAGCAAATCCTGTCAATGAAGACAGAACAGGGTTACATTCCAAAATATAATCATTTAAGAAAGGCAAAATGCAGCAGCTAAATCCCAATCTATACATTTTCAGAATAGTGATTCTTGCCCCCAGGAGTTTCCAAGAGACCCCTCAAGTGCACCATGATTATTTACAAACTAGATAGGAAACGTCATTTCTATACTCAATACAAATCTCATCTTCTAGGTTGAAAACTTCAGCCTTTGAGAAATCTATGAAAACAACTATACAAAAATATAAATATCTTTATCTTTACAGGCTGTCAGTCCTTCATACCCTGACAGCTAATGAGTGAAAAAGCTCTACAGATCATTGAATCCATGTTAGCAGATAATAAAAAATATATCTCGTGATTCAAATACTGCCTCATTTCCCTGGTAAAGAGTGCCTACTGTGACTTTCCTTTTCTTTACATCCTGTGCAGGTAATAGTGAATGAAACCTTCAAGCACCAGGAGGCTGGTTTGATTTGGGAAACATCCAGCCCCACAATTTTTTGTTTTGGCCACTGTCTCTGGTCTGGGCAGGGAATGCTTTTCATTTTAGCTGTCTTTTAAGTGATGTGATTTGTGAAAAGGGGAGGGCTCCCTCTACGCCTATCTTCAAAATATATATTCCAGGTAGAAATCCCTGGTACTATGAAATGTCTTTTCAACACCCAGACAGTACGGGAGAACTAGTATTTTCCTTAACACCTCAAAATAATCACCTTAGAATTAAAAGTTAAAAGCATTCCTACTTTACCAGAAGGCTTGGATTTATAACTGATTGAAAAAATAAGGGAATGGAAGCTACTTGGGAAAAAAGAAGAGAAAATTTTGCTGAATGACACAAAGTGTTTCACTTTGGTATTCCATGGTACCCATCCTCTCTCCCACTACTCTTAAAACACCAACTAAAAACTATCTCTTCTGGATCCCTTTGCACAAGTGCATCACATTCCTTGGATTTCAGACTTAAACCACTTAAAACAACAGCTATCCACTACAGTTCAGCCCATAGCAACTCCAAAGTCTCAAGCAGCTTTTAATCTGGGAAGAACTAGGAACCACTATGGACCTAGAGTCTTGTTATGAATTCCTTAGGTAAGAGGGGCACCTCGTGTTCAGTAATGGATCACATCTTCTTAGAGAGGATGAGGAGACCCAGCACCACAAGTGAGGTAACACATTTTAACATGATCAGAATTTCATAGTAGTAATTTCTAATACCGAGGTCAGCACCCTACCCCCCTTTCTCTAACCATCATCCACCGCTTGATCAAAGTCAAGGAGGATCACTGTTCCATGACACAAAGAGATGCCTACAGAGAAAGGAGGTTTCCCTCATAGCCTGGCTTCTGCCTGAGGACAAGTAAGTTCATTTCCCTGAAGAACTTGGTGAGGCCCCAGAGTTGCCCAATTTGGCCACAACAGGTGCCAGTGTAGGCATCACCTTGCTCTCCCGGCATTCCTGGTCATTCCCTATTAAGTTCATTTTGTGTCCAACCGATCCAACTTTGGCAGCTACAGGTGCCAAACAAGGCATCACTTTGAGACTCTGACAATCTGCATCACTAGAAGGATTAGCTACTTTTAAACCTAGAGGTGCCAACTTTGGCATAGGCCTCCACAAAGTATCTGTGGTGCTGCTGTTTTCTAGGCCAGCCTTCATGTGTAGGACAGGAGGCGAGGACACACTTTCAGGCTCTGCAGGGACACCAGAAGTACTCTTCCCTCCATCACTGACTTTCCTGTGGGGAAGGAGGGAATCCTTTATCTCGGAGTCAATAACAATCTTAAGGACATCTGGCTCAGAGGCTGGTTCAGCAAGTTGTTTTTCATTCTCAGAAAAGTCATCATCTTCCAAGTGCAAGAGGAGAGGACTGACAGAGTCACTCTCCCCTTGTACATCAGGTAACTCTTTCAAACCAGTTCCCAAGTGGCCAACCTGGAAAGTTGCTCGGTTCCCAGGAGGAAGTTTACTGATAAAAGCCCGTCGAGCATCCCCTGTGAACTCCGTATCCATAGAGCTGGGCAGTTCAGCCAGGCTAACAGAGTCATCATTTAGTTGCTGATTAAGAAAGGCAATTTCATTGAGCAAAGAAGTCAGTGTCTCATCAGTATCATCCTCATCTTCCATGTTAGTTAGCAGTTCACTGGGATCCAGCGCTGCTTCCTCTATAGCAGATGCTACCTTTCTCAGTTCCATCTCTATACTTGAGTCTTTGAGATCTTTCATCTTCAATTTATGAAACGTAGACTCCTTTGGCTTCGATTTCTCCCGTCTAGATTCACATTTATATTGAATACCTCTCATTTCACCAGAAATCTTTTTGGGTAAGAACTCTTGTGCTTCTTGCATACTGGAAACATCAACTATCTGTGGAAAACCAGAATCTTTATTCGCCAGAAAAACCGGTGTTGGACCCAATGCCATTCTGCCTTCTCTATGGTTGCTTCTGGAAGAGATTCTACCCGAATCTTCAAAGGAGTTATCTTCATTCCTGATAGTACTTTTCAGGTGGTCAGATGGCTTGCCATCAGGAACTTCATGAGGATATTTGCCACCCATATCTACCAAATCTCCCTCTGTGGCCAATGATGTCACATTAACAATTCTTGGCATCATAAATAAGTCGTCATTTTCTGGGGGAGGGAAAAAAAATTTGTTTAGATCTACAGTGGTAACCATCCCTCTCTCATTCATATGCAATGACCAGAGTTCTAAGAGATTTAGTAGTCAAAATTCACCAGTTTACTTTTTTACTTTACTTTTTTTTTTTTTTTTTTTTTAAGATTTTATTATTTTAGAGAGAGAGAGCAAGCACATTCAGGGTGAATGTTTTCAGGGAGAGGGAAAAGCAGGCTCCAGGGAACCCGATGCAATGCAGGGCTTGATATCAGGACCCTGGGATCAGGACCTGAGTCGAAGGCAGACACTTAAATGACTGAGTCACGCTGGTGTCCCTCACCAGTTTACTTTTATCAAGAAGATGAAGTATCAGCTCTTCAAATTATGAACCTAGCTTAACAAGAAAACAGGTAAAATCTATCCAAAGGACTCTTTAACAGTCTTTAAAGTCTTATTTAATTATTTTATAGAAATACTCCCCAGTTTACTTTTTAATCCTGAGGCAAACTTGTATCTTGATTCTGTTCACCCAATTAACTGCTACTCTGAGGGTAAAATGAAGCCCTAGAGGCAGCACTGTAAAAGAAAAGGTGACCCCTCCAGAAAGGGTTTAGCAGGATTAGTACTGGTAAAGATACCCTTTTACCTTAATAGAAACTTAGGTGCCCAGAACCGAAATCATCAAACTGAGACTTCCTTTTCAATTCTACTCCTTATCCCCAAAAGGGAGTGGTGCTCAAACTGAATCAGGCTGGTAAAGCAGAAGTGCACCATCTCAGATTACAACACAAAATTAATAAATATTTATCAACACCAAAACCTAAAACAATGACTCTTCATCTTCCTTTTACTTTCTTATCTTTTCATGTTTTTCCTACTTACAAATAACTAAAAATCACAAAACAGTTCCCAATCCCAGGTTAAAACAAAAAAAAAAAAAATAGAGCCAAACATGTTATAAAAAGAGGGACAACTCTTTCCAAGGAAAATGCAAATATAAGAGATCTTTATCATTACAAAACACATTCAAAAGCTTTCTCTGTCACAATGGTACCGGGGTAACTCCTTTTGTTTGTTGTTAGTGGTTTTTTGTTTTGTTTTGTTTTTTTAAAACCAGGGGTAACTCTTTCTCCCTACCCAAAGAAGACAACACTTACAACATACCTGATTGAGCCACAGTACTGGTGGCAACTTGAGGCTTCAGATCTGCTTCCAAGAGAGCAGGAGAAACAGTTACCACTGGTCCTGAGAATAAAGGACCTTTTAAGGTGAGCAACTGCCCTTGTGGAGTCATCACGATGTTGGCAGAGGTGTGTGGAGTGTTAGAGGGTGAGGTATTTTCTGTAAAGAAAATCAGAAACAAGTTAAGGATAAAAGATCTTCAATTATGCTAATATAACCTAGGAGTCTAGGAGATATCCTTAAAACCCCACTCTGACTTAAAAGGCAAGAAATAAATTTCAAATTTGGTTAGGGACCCTCAACTTGGAATTTACTTTACTTTTCACTGCATAATGGGTCACCCGTGCACTGTTTCTCCTAAGGGACAGAGCTTATGTTGAGGAAAACTCAACATGCAACCACTTTTTCATTGGAGTGGTTCCAACAGTCCTGATAGTGAATCTAGATGAAGCCAAGCACAATTCTATCCTCAGGCTTGCTTTTCTTATTACACCTCTAACAAAGTACAAGTTTCTAGCCCTTAAACTTTGTTTTTCCATCTATGAAATGATGTGGACTAGACTTAACTGATCATTAAAATTCTTTCTTAGCAAAGTTAAAACTAACTCATTTTAGTATCTCTCAGTACTTTCCTAGATTTCCTGGTTCACACACTGGGCAACGCAAAGAGTAAAAGAGGAAATACTATTCTCTTAAGGATATAAACAAGTAATATAAAAGCAGGAAAGGGGGCACCTGGGTGGCTCAGTGGGTTAAAGCCTCTGCCTTCGGCTCAGGTCATGATCCCAGGGTCCTGGGATCGAGCCCCGCATCAGGCTCTCTGCTCAGCAGGGGGCCTGCTCCCTCCTCTCTCTCTGCCTGCCTCTCTGCCTACTTGTGATGTCTGTCAAATAAATAAATAAATAAAATCTTAAAAAAAAATAAAATAAAATAAAAAATAAAAGCAGAAAAGCCTCATTACCAAAATCAAGATAGGAGAGAACAGTAACTTAAAACCAATTTACTTTGTGGGGCACCTGGGTGGCTCAGTGGGTTAAAGCCTCTGACTTTGGCTCGGGTCATGATCCCAGGGTCCTGGGATCCAGCCCCGAATCGGGCTCTCTGCTCAGCAGGGAGCCTGCTTCCCCCAATCCCTTCTCTGCCTGCCTCTCTGCCTGCTTGTGATCTCTATCTGTCAAATAAATGAATAAAATCTTTAAAAAACAACAACAATTTACTTTGTTCCTTAATAGCAATTCACTGATAAGCAATTGGATAAATATGGAGTCTGACTCAACAAAATTAAACTTTTTTAAAATTCCAATTTGTTTCAGCAAGACAATTCAACTCAGGAGCAAAAACTGCAGGGAAATCAAGAGTTTAGATATAAAGTATGAAAGGATGGCAGCTCAAAAAAAAGGTTCACTGGAACATTAGGATAACATGACTGCTATCAAAAGCAGGTCTTACATGTTACCATAACTGGTAACTTCTTAAGATTTCCTTGAGTATGTAAAGCTAGAAACTAAAATCTAATGTAGTTAATATTTTTTATACAACCTACCTTTAATTCATATAATTAAATCTAAAATTACAGACAAGAGGAGACTCACTTCACTGAACTAAATGATATTCACCTATATTAAGGAAGGCAAAAAATGTCCCTCCTACCTGTGGCCTGGTCTCTTTTTCTGGAAAGAATCAAAGGTTTCCCCTTCCTGTTATTTATAAACATCTGTCCAAGATCTACAGATGATGCAGATCCTTCCTGCTGTTTGCTAGTTCTGGGAGACACATCAAACTCATCTGATCCCATCTTCTTTTTTCTTTTTTGTGCCTCTAGTGCTTGTTGTTTTGCATAAATATACTCCAGCTTCTTCAGGACCACTTCTTCTGTCTTACCTATAGGTTGATAGGGAATAAATTGTCACTCTTTATAGAACCCCATATAATAATGAGAAATAGAGTCAACTGAAATCCAGTTGATTTAACTATATTCCCCAAAAATATGGAAGGCAAGAGTAATTAAAATCCAGAGGAAATGTCCCACCCATTCAAAAGGTTAACTATTAGCTCTGGGAACCAAGCCATAAACTAAGAAGTATCTGAAATGTTTACTGAGGATTTCTCCTCACTAAAGATGTTGTATTATACTCTTTTTACCAGATATCATTCACGTATCTCACCTGAAAGAGATGATACTTTCCGTATCAAGATATTCCGTTTTCGAGTCAGAAGATTTTTCTGTCCTATCAACTTGTCTGCCTGATCTGTTAGTCCCTGAATTTCACTGAATGCCTAAAAATAAAAAATTAATATGTGAATTGATTTGCTCTTTCCTATAAACAGGTAAGGCCTACACAATTTCTTCAATGAAAAAATTTTAATCTAATACTTTAGAAAACTTTATGTTATTTAAAACAATTCTTAATGCTTCAGAAATTGCTTTGTTAAACTGTAGGAGGCTATACTTATATATACTTATATAAGTATACTTATACTTCTAAGGAACATGACTATTTCCAAAGAGCATCACTGAGTGTTTCATAGGTGTTTCTACTACTACAAGGAGATACAAAACGTTTTACTTTGCTTACATTTTAATAATCAACTTTAAAATCAGCGCCTAGTAAGTAAAATCTGGCTGCAGTAAATATGTTCTAGACAGTTATGCGTGTTTGCCTTGTACTCCGTAACTTCTACTTAGAAGCAATTTAAATGAAATTACCGTAGATATTTCAGATTTCCTTTTAAAATGACTGGCGAGGGACGCCTGGGTGGCTCAGTTGGTTAAGCGGCTGCCTTCGGCTCAGGTTATGATCCCAGCGTCCTGGGATCGAGTCCCACATCGGGCTCCTTGCTTGGCAGGGAGCCTGCTCCTCCCTCTGCCTCTGCCTGCCTCTCTGTCTGCCTGTGCTCTCTCTCTCTCTCTCTAAATAATAAATAAATAAAATCTTTAAAAATAAAATGACTGGTGACTGTTTTTAAAAAGTATTAAAAATATCACCTATGTGGACCACCTGGGTGGCTCAGTCAGTTAAGCATCTGCCTTCTGCTCAGGTCATGATTCCAGGGCAGGCTCCTTGCTTGGCAGGGAACCTGCTTCTCTTTCTGCCTGCTTCTCCTCTCTCTCTCACTCACACACAAATAAATTATTTTTAAAAATAAGAAACATTAAAAATATCTATCTATCTATATATATCACTTATGTTGTGCTTTTCACTGTGGTAAACTATTCTAGGGCCACCTGAGTGGCACAGTTGGTTAACCTATTCGTCTCTTGGTTTCAGGTCAGGCCGTGATCTCAGGGTCTTAAGATCAAGCCCCATGTCAGGCTCTGACTTCAGCAGAGAGTGTGCTTAAGACACTCTCTCCCTCTCTCTCTCTGTCCCTCTCCACTGCTTGCTCTTGCTCACTTGCTCTCTAAAATAAATAAATCTAAAAATTAATAAAATAAATAAAATGACTGGCAACTCTTAAAACTATGTTAAAATATCCCTTATGTTGTGCTTTTCGCTGTGGTAAATCATCCTAAATGCTATGGAGAACACCAACGTAAAGAGCCTGTGGTAAATAGAGCTATAACCAGAGTTTCTGGACCTAATCTGAAGTTAGTTTGGCTGGTTAAAAACTTGACTTTGGATGACAAACAGCTCTGACTCAACAGGAGGGCTTTTCCCCTAAAGAGATTTGTTGGGTGTTCACTAGTCCATATTCAAACGTTAAATACAAGCTCTACTTCAATCCCCTCTTAAGGTGAGGATTCTCTTTCTCATAGTATATCTAGAAGATTCTCCTAGTCCAATTGTCATTTGTGGGTCATTTATAGATGACACTTACCCTCGTGAGAATGAGACTTTTGGAAACCTTGGAAGAATGAAGCAATCCCAATGTGATCTTCAATTTCTCAAAGAGATCCCTCATTTCACCACGCCGGCGACGCTCATTGGCAGTGTGTGTCCGGCGATAATAAGCAAAAGCTTCTGCTTCTTTTTGTAGTTTTTCACTCCAGTAATCAGGCTTCAGTTTTAGAGGAACTGGTGGAGCCTATCCAAACAAAAGATTGCCACCTGATTATCTTTCATTCGTACTGGCCCTTTACCTCCATCCCGAATGGTAGTGTTCCATACTACATACTAGATTATCTACTGTATTCTATTTTAACAACCTCTTGATATTGGTCATCTTACTATCAGTCTATCCTTCCTCCAAATCTGGTAACCAACAGTATAAATCACTTCCCAGCTCAAATTTCAGTGGTTCTCAAATGAGGAAGACTTTGAAGAGGGAACTCTAAAAAGAACTTACCCGTCTAATTTATTATTAAAACTTGTTTTCATGACAAAAATCACATGAAACATTTCAACAAAATCTTAATTTATGGAAAACAGGTTTAAAATTTTTTTCTTTAATGCTTTAAGATCTTTTACAATTTGGTAAAGGATAAACTGCCTCTCTTCCTAAATCACCATTCTCTCCAACCATTCTCAGGTGCTAGAAGTTTCCAAAACGCACTATGCAATCTCACACCACCCTGCCATTACAAACTGTTGCCTGAACCTATCTCTCCTATCCTATCCTCCAAAACTTAATGTTTAAAAGTCATACTTTGCATTTTTTCAGGAAAGTCTTTCTTGACCCTCAGTATGCCTTAGGCTTCTTTCTCTTACTCTCACTTTAAAAAAATTACTTACTAAAAAAAAATAATAAGGGCGCCTGGGTGGCTCAGTGGGTTAATGCCTCTGCCTTCGGCTCAGGTCATGATCTCGGGGTCCTGGGATCGAGCCCCACATCGGGCTCTCTGCTCAGTGGGGAGCCTGCTTCCTCCTCTCTCTCTGTCTGCCTCTCTGCCTACTTGTGATCTCTGGCTGTCAAATAAATAAATAAAATCTTTTAAAAAATTAAAAAAAA
>RCUC01119098.1:0-15101 GCA_003697995.1 Taxidea taxus jeffersonii
GAATACTCTTCAGCCTTAGAAAGGAATGAAAATCTGACACATGGCACAACACAGATAAACCTTGAAAACATGCTAAGTAAAATAAGCCAGACACAAAAGGAAATGATCACATTATTCTACTTGTATGAGGTGCCTAAAGTAGTCAAATTCATAGACACAGAAAGCAAAATGGGGTTGCCAGGGTCTCTGTGGGGGTGGGGAGAATGGGGAATTGTTTACCGGGAGCAGAGTTTCCGTTTCAGAAGATGAAAAGGTTCTGAAGATGAGTGGCGGGGTTGGTTGCTTAATGCCACTGAACTCTACACTGAAAACTGGTTAAAGTGGTTACTTTTATAATATGTATATTTTATTACAATAAAAAAATTATGTTCCCCCTTACATATTATAGCATTATTACTTGGGGAATGGGTGCCCAGCCAGTAACTACCTTCCCTAGCTCCCCTTGCATCCTGGTGGGCCGTATGAATCGTTCTCACCAGTGGAATGTGTGTGGAAGGAATGCATATTGCCTCTGCACCAAGACAGTTAAGCAGATGTGCCTTCTTCACCCTCTCTTTCACAATCTGCTGGCTATACCGTAAGAAAGTTGGGACTCTGAGGAAGGGAGGGGCCAGATAGTGGGAGGAGCCTGGCTCCCTGAATCACCATATGGTAGAGAATTGCATGGGACTTAGAGAGTGAGAAATATAATTTTATTGTAAGTTACTATAATTTTGGAGTTCATTATTACAGTGGCTAGCATTTCCCTAAGCAAGACATAGAGGGATTTGGTAATAGAAGGTAGACCCAAAAAGATGGAGCACTTCTAATGTAGACAAGACCAAGGAACATGGCCACAAGAGGCCTAGAATTAGCATGAGCACCGGCAACCAGTAGACACAAGGATGGTCATGGAGGTTGGATTTTGAACTGGAGTAAGGGGCAGTCTAACCCTTTTTGATGTGACAGACATTGTCCAATAAAGATGGGATCACGGTAAAAATTGGTAGGACTTATGACTTAGAGGAAATGCTAAGAATTTGCTTCTGAATTACAGGAAAGTATGTGATTGGTGACCCCAACCTAGGAGATCAGTCTCTAAAAATTAATTTTATAATCATCAATGCTACCATAAAAGCAACCAGCAACATTGTTGTGACTGTGATTTTCACTTAGTTCTATAGAAGTTTAGCTTACTTAGAAGATGCCTCCTGATTCAGAATAACTGCCATGAGTTAGGACACAGGGAATTTGGGAACACAAAAGAATTGGTGAACACTGCATTTCACACGACCATCAGAAGTCAGAGTTTATGCTGCAGTTCTCACAGAATGTTATAGCTGACCCTGAGGCTAGGAAGCAAGGCCACTGTATTTATTGACCACAAAGCCTCTGCCAATGGGTGATAGAGTCATTCATTTATTTGTGAGCCAAATATGGAAAGTATCTTTCTTCTGAAAGAGCTTGTGTTTTTAGCTTAAAATACCAAATAGAGCATCTAGGTAAAGCAGAATCCAAGAAAGGAGTGCTTGGATTAAAGCACATAGCATAAGGCATGGGTGGGCACTGCCATGCCTCCAAGAATGTTCTAGTGTTGTCTTTCCCAGTGGTCCCTGGGGAGGACACTAACAGAGCAGACAAGAAGCACGGGGTCCCGTTCAAGGCAGTAAACCAGAGGAGCTTCCAAAGTTGGAAATTATGAAATAGATGATTCTTCCAGGACTGCTTACCCCAGAACATAATATAGAGAACAGTAGGTCAGAGATAAAGGATCCCACAGGATTCTTTTCTCAGGCTTACAGTAGAGTAATCAGGGACCCATTGTAGAACTAGGTTCTGATCCTGTATTGCATGCGCAGTTGCACCTGAAGCAAGTTGCAGTCAGCACCTCTGTTGGGTAATGCTCTAGGTGCTGAGTGTTCAGTAAGTACAGGCGTCCAGGGGAGTCACAGCGCAGGCTCGGTGACATCAGCGTTTGCGGTTAGAGAGACTCACTCCAGTGATGTTCGACTGCATCACAGGGAACCCCACTGGTAAAAACAGCACGAGCCCTGCCCATAATAAAGGCTTAGGCTTATATATACACATATGTAATAGCTTTGGAGAATTAACGAGAAGATTCCAACTTTGCAGAAGAAACAGTGTGCCTCAGAATGGGTAACCCCAGCCGGGAAGACCCTTGTCAGCTATCATGGCTGAAAAGAAAGGCAACCATGTTTCTAAAAGTAGTGTGAGGTTGTTCTTGTAAGTGCTTGTATCCACCCTTCTAGGAAATGCCCAGGCATCCTGGGGAGGAGAGAGCCAAAAGAACCCTGCTCCTCGGTGACCAAGCAGCCACCTAGGGACATCCCACCTGAAAACAATCTCCACAGAACATGAGAAGAAGAGGAACTTCCCTCCCTGTCAGCAGGCAGCAGGCAGCAGGCAGAAAGGTAAGAGGTTAAGAGGTGGTACCTCAAGGAATGTTTGAGGCTGTCACTGGATCAGGACACCACATGGTGTCCTAGAGCTAATCCACCACATGGATGCCTAGAGCTAACCCAACCCAGAGTCAATTCTGGATGGGAGTCACAGGCCACAGGAAAAATGAAAAACCACAGAATGATCTAGGTAGGCAGTTCACAGACTTTGAGGTCTCAGGGCCCCTTTGCCGTCTTAAAATTTTTCAGGTGCCCCAAAGAAAGTTTGGTTATGTTGGTTCCATATTGACATTTACTATGTTAGAAACTAAAGTGGGTCATTTAAAAATATTTATTCACTTGAAATAGTAATTAGATGCATTACATGTTAACAATTTTATGAAAAATAGCTATATTTGAGAAAAGTAATGTTATATTACATTTTTGCACATCTCTTTAATAGCTGACATAAAAGAAGACATCTAGATTCTCAAATCTGCTTCCATAGTTAGTTTCTTAGGATTTATTGCTTTAGTTGAAAGACAGGATGAAAACCTGTCTTACATAGTTATATAGTTTGAAAATGGAGTAGTATTTCAATAGTCTTTCCAGAGAACTATAGATAATCTTTTCTGATACTATACCAAAGCCCAAAAGTAGTGGTTTCTTACAGCAGCACGTTAATTGCATTATGGATTCTGAAAACATATCACATATATACTCCGTTCTGTAAAAATCTACTGGTTTATCTTGCACATTGAATGAGTCTTCTGTACATGCATAATCTTTTTCATATCACGTATTGATCATTTGGAAGATGTTGGTTCACTGAGTCACGCCAATTTTCCAAATGTTGACTACATTTCATTATCTACTGTCAAAAAAAGTACATTTTTTAAAATTTTTATTTATTTGTTAGGGAAAGAGAGAGAGAGAGAGCACAGGCAGACAGAGAGGCAGGCAGAGGCAGAGGGAGAAGCAGGCTCCCTGCCGAGCAAGGAGCCCGATGTGGGACTCGATCCCAGGACGCTGGGATCATGACCTGAGCCGAAGGCAGCTGCTTAACCAACTGAGTCACCCATCCCAAAAAAAGTACATTTTAAATACCTCCCCTTACCCTTAAAGAAAAGTCTTTGAGTGCCAAGTAGCAGCATAGCTCACAGCAGCTGATGCAAGTGTTTTACCATTTTAATTTTCATGTAAAAGCTGAAATTTTATCACTGGCAACAAACACACAAAATTGTAAATTGTTTTCCTGAAGGTAAAGACTTACTTTGTCCATTTTTGAGGAAATGACTACCAAATACCCAAGTCTAAATAACATGCTGTGCCTGGTAGTCATACTTTTAAGTAAAAAATGCTGTTCCACCAAAAAAAATAAATTAATTAAAAAGCTCTAGTTTAGCTTGCAACTCAAACAATTACACAAATGCTCTTTGAATACAAGCACTCAAGCATTCTACTTCAGTATGCAGAAGTAATTTATGCATACATTCTATTTCATTACCCAGAATATTAAAATAATGCATGCTCAAGATTCAAGATTTAATAAAATTAATACTTTAAACTGCTCCATTGAAAATATTCCTAAGCAAAACTGAGGGTTTTTGGTTTTTTTTTTATGTGAGTGTGTGGCAGTGAAAATATATCTCTATAAAATTTGGTGCCACTGCCTTGATTCATACTAAGATATTAATGCATTTACCCGCCATTGATTTTGTACAATCATAACAAATGTCCACACAGTGGGAAAAGGCCAAACTACTGTTTTAATATTATTATGAAAGTAGTTTGTACCTCACGGACCCCCTGTAGAGACCTTCCTGGGGGTCTGTGGGCCTCACTGAGAACAGCTGATCTAGGTCAGCCGTTCTCAAACTTGATCACTCCTTAAAATGCTTGAGACGATTTTTTAAATCCTGGTGCCAAGCCATACCTTTGACTAATTAAATCAGAATTTGGGGTGGTAGGACCCAGTCATCAGTTTTTTTTAAAACTGCTTGAGTGATTTCAGTGTACAGCCAAATTTGAGAACCACTGACTTAAGTTCACTCCAGTTTGGTTCCTATTAAATGAAAAAGGCGTGAGAGCTCTGAGCCACAGGAGGTACCAGCAAACTCAGGCACCTACCAGAAGCTGTGGGTATAGGGTGGTGTATGCATATGAAATCCCAGAAAATACTCTGTGATACCTGATTCCCAGACTCTGACCCATGTATCGTCACCATTGCTAAATACAGCAGCATATGATGGGCAAGAATGCAGACAATACTGGCTAAGGATTCCAGACTTGTATTAAATCTCTGATACTTATTTGCTTTGTGTTGTGGCCAAAATGCTTAGCATCTTTGTTTCCTTCCATGTAAAATGGTGATAACAATAACATGTGTCTAAGTGGGTTGATGAAAGAATTAAATGAGCAAATACGTGGTAACTCTTAGAGCAGTTCCTGGCACATTAGAAGCACTATTTTAAGTGTTGGCTATTAATATTATATGCTAAAATGTTTTGTTTCTCTCTTTTTGTTCACTCACATCAAAATGCCCAATAGATAGTATTTCTTGACCAAATCAATCCAGAAGCAGTGCATTAGAATAAAAGAAATGCAGTCGTTCCTGGTGTTAGCTTGCAAGGGTTACCCAGGCTTTTGAAGTCCAAGCCTTATCTATAATGTATGGATTGTGCGTTCAAGACATATGCATGTAAAGTACTTGGTACAAAGGAGATGATCACTAAATTGCAGCTTTTAGAATTTGTTTTTAATCATCTTATGTAAGTCATGATCCTGTTTAGGTTTTAAACTTTTTTTTTAAAGATTTTATTTATTTATTTGTTAGAGAGAGAGAGATCAAGCACAGGCAGACAGAGAGGCAGGCAGAGTGAGAGGGAGAAGCAGGCTCCCCGAAGAGCAAGAAGCCTGATATGGGACTCGATCCCAGGACGCTGGGATCATGACCTGAGCCGAAGGCAGCCACTTAACCAACTGAGCCACCCAGGCGTCACCTGTTTAGGTTTTAGATTCCAAACTGGAAAGTGGGCATAATGGCTCACATTAAGCCAATTTGGGGTGGTGGATATGCTAATCAGGTCATTCAACACATTCGAAAATCTCTAATGCTGTGACACAGAAATGAGAGAGCGCACGTTCTCTATGTGTTCAGTGTCCTAGAGACCTTTCTCTCCCACAAAGCCTAACACTCTCACCCTTTAAAACATCTTTCCACCTAAAAGAAATGTGTTTCTGGAATGTCCCTGTTAAAATATGTATGGAAAGAGTGGTATATACACTTTGGCTTTTAGTAACCACAGTAAATACCTAATCAAGAGTGGTTTAGTGAATTCTGTGAAGTCCAGAATTCAGATTTTAGAAGTTCTTGGTATTTCCCAACTGAATGGCCAGAGATGGAAAACTATAGTAAAAAGAAGAGAAGAGGAGAAAACCTGCTAATCTGCTGTCTCTGTTTCTCACTGGTCTCCAGCACAGCATTAACTACTATTAGTTCCATTTCACAGATGAGGAAGTGGAGGCTTAGAAGAGTCATGTGTCCTGTCTAAAGTTTATAGATAAGTGATGAGAACTGAGATTCAAATCAGATCCAGTTCCAGCGACATGCTCTTAAGGGCTACAGCCTATTATTAAAACATAAAAATAAAAATAAGGCAGAGGACAAGAGGCAGAGTGAGTGTTGAGGGAGGCACGAGAGCCCCTAACCATAGGACTGACAAGACCAGGATGTTAGAGATTGAATGTATGCCCCCCAAATTCATATGTGGAAACCTAATCCCAGTGTGATGGCATTAAGATGTATTAGGGCCCTTTGGGAGGTATCTAAGTCATGAGGATTAGCCCCTCATAAATGGGACTGGTGTCCTTGTAGCAGAGATGCCAGAGAGCTCCCTTACAGTGGTTTGCAGTGGTCTGCAACCCAGGAAGCCGACTCACCAGATGCTGATTTTGCCAGCACCCAGATCTCAGACTTTCAGCCTTCAGAACTGTGAGGAATAAATTTCTGTTTATAAGCCCCGCCGCCTCTACCGCATTCTGTTATAGCAGCCCAAATGGGCTAAGAAGAAAGAGAGGAAAAATGATAATAACGAGGGACTTGCTCAATACTTTGACAAGAAAAACCCACTAACAGCATAGGAATTCTGCTTTAAAACAACCCAAAACAGGGGGCATCTGGGTGGCTCAGTCAATTAAGCGTCTGCCTTCAGCTCAGGTCATGATCCCAGGATCCTGGGATTGAGCCCACATCGGGCTCCCTGCTCAGTGGAGAGTCTGCTTCTCCCTCTGTCCTTCCCCCTGCACTCATGCTCTCTCTCTCTCAATTAATTGATTAATTACCCCAAAATACATTAACACAATCACATGCACATGCTGTGGCTATTGCAGATTTTAGAAAACACTTTGGTTCTGAGTTTTCTATGCCATTTCATCCTCTGTCACTAACCAGCACCAGCCCACCAAATAACACCTTCCTCTCTTATCCATATTGCCCACTCTGCCTAAAATACTGTCCTTTCTCTCTCCCTACCCAGCATCTGTGTCTCCTCTCAAAGCTCAAATCTGGTCTTACCTCCTCTGGAAAACTCCCATGTCTTTTCCTCTCTTCCCAACTCACGTTGCTCTATATCTCGTGATGTGCAGTGTTTGTTTATACACAGTGTTGTCTTCCATTCTTCATCGATTGCATTTGCTCTTAACTGGATTTTCCCAGGGTGTGTATTCTCTTAATTACTTTTTTTCAGAATGAAAAATCTTTTTTTGGTTATATTTATTTGCAGCTTTTATTTTTTTAAATTTAATTTAATTTAATTTTTTCAGTGTTCCAGAATTCATTGTTTATGCAGCACACCCAGTGCTTCATGCAATCCGTGCCCTCCATAATACCCAACACCAGGCTCACCCAACCCCCACTCTCCTTCACTACAAAACTCTCAGTTTGTTTCTCAGAGTCCACAGTCTTTCATGGTTTGTCTCCCCCTCCATTTCCCCCAGCTCACTTCTCTACTCCATCTCCCAATGTCCTCTGTGTTATTCCTTATGCTCCACAAGTAAGTGAAATCATATGATAATTGACTCTCTCTGCTTGACTTATTTCACTCTGCATAGTCTCCTCCATTCCCGTCCATGTTGATACGAAAGTTGGGCATTCGTCCTTTCTGATGGAGGCATAATATTCCATTACATATATGGACCATATCTTCTTTAGCCATTCATCTGTTGAAGGGCATCTTGGTACTTTCCATAGTTTGGTGACTGTGGTCATTGCTGCTATGAACATTGGGGTACAGATGGCCCTTCTTTTTCACTGCATCTGTATCTTTGGGATAAATATCCAGTAGTGCAATTGCAGAGTCATAGGGTAGCTCTATTTTTAATTCTTAAGGAATCTCCACACTGTTTTCCAAAGTGGCTGTACGACCTTGCATTCCCACCAACAGTGTAAGAGGGTTCCCCTTTCTCCACATCCTCTCCAACACTTGTTGTTTACTGTCTTGCTAATTTGGGCCATTCTAACTGGTGTAAGTTGGTATCTCAATGTGGTTTGACTTGAATCTCTCTGATGGCTAATGATGATGAACATTTTTTCATGTGTCTGTTAGCCATTTGTATGTCTTCTTTGGAGAATTGTCTGTTCGTGTCTTCTGCCCATTTTTTGACATGATTATCTTTTTGGTGTGTGTTGAGTTTGAGGAGCTCTTTATAGATCTTGGATATCAGCCCTTTGTCTGTAGTGGCATTTTAGAATATCTTCTCCCATTCCATGGGTTGCCTCTTTGTTTTGTTGTCTGTTTCCTTTGGTGTGCAGAAGCTTTTGATCTTTTTTTTCTTTTTTTTTATTTAGACTAAAAAGTCTTATTGTAAAATTTGTAAAGAAAATAAACTATGAAGAAGGAAGCAAATACATACAAAGTCCCATCAACCAGGGAAATATCCATACTAACCTTTTGATTAATAAGCTTGTAGGCAATCCACATGTTGTGCACATACACATACACACACACACATACATATGTGCATGCACAAGCCTACATAAAAATTTTTAAAAAATTAAAAGCTGCTTTAACTTTCTTTGCATTTACTAGCTCTATGGGTATCTTTTATATTGATAAATATAGAATATCATCATTTATAATGACTGCAATGTTTCTAGTTGCATGGGTGGATATGCAATGATGTATGTAGCCTTTCTCCAGTCAATGGGTGTTAAGTTGCTTCTCGCTTTTGTTATTATGAACAGCTCCCAGGCACACAACTTGGTACAAATTTCTTTTTATACTTTCCTAATAATATCATTAGAGTATAGTCCTAGAATTATAATTGCTTAATGGGATTATTTTGTTTTCTTTATTTCTATTCCCTGTAACATTTGGTATAGAACTGTGTGCAAAGAAAATATAAGCCAGATAGCCTCGAGGTAATGCAGCCTGACATACAGGAAGTCTCCAACATATG
The DNA here is from genome assembly GCA_003697995.1 of Taxidea taxus jeffersonii. NCBI lineage: Eukaryota > Metazoa > Chordata > Mammalia > Carnivora > Mustelidae > Taxidea > Taxidea taxus. The sequence goes on from RCUC01119098.1 coordinate 8,838, forward strand.
AACACTGAATAATACATAGAAATGTGGATACATTTCTCTGAGGAGAATATACTCAGCATAAATCCAAACATGCTGTGTCTTCCCCAGAAAATGTCTTTTGTTTTTTACTCAGGAGGAAGTTTTTAAGGTTGATGAGGAGGCAGAGTAAGTTAACAGTTTACTGGCAAGGGAAAAAAACATGTGGATGAAACTCCTGTCAACTGAAATAGCTGTCAGAAGCATAACAGAAACCAAGAAAGGAAGGTGACTTCTTTGCATTATAATTCAGAACCCGAATATATTTTCTTCCAGTAGCACCGATGACTGGTTCGAATATCACTTTACAAAAGCACATTTAACTTAAAATGTACCTGTGTTTATAATATAGTGTCAGCAATATAGAGCCAAGCCCACTGCATTATTTCTATGGAAAATATATCCTGCATCACAACTACCTAAATTAAAATGTTACATGTTAAATATAACCAAATCATAAGCTGAGGACCTGCTGGTAGAAATCTATTGTGTTTTACTTTGGCCAAATGTCAGTGATGCTTTGTGTTAAAGACTCCCCTCAGCCTGAGCCTCAGTATCCTCAAATACTGTGGCCAAAAATAAACTCAAATGAACCTTCCAGTAGTGAAATTCTATGATCCTATCAATCCTTGAGAAGCAGATTTCCTAGAGAGAACTATTCATTGGAGAATATTTACTTTTCATTGCAACCCGATTAGACTAAGTGAAAATAAATTTAAAATAACTAGGGAGGAGCCCTGTGTAACACTAATCGCTAATTACAGTTTTATGCTAATCATAGTTATTAGAATGTAGAAGGGATGTATTACTTATCCATAATGAAATTGAGACTGAAAAGACAATATTTGTAAATATTTTCCAAAATAAAATGATTTGACAGGATTCCCACTAACAACCAGAAAGAAAAGCATGGACTAGGCTTATCCCACCCCAAGAAATAATTTAAAAACTGAAATAAATATATGAAAAGACAGTTTTCAACATGTCAGATATCAGAAAACAAAGGATAGTGATCTTCGAGAGTTAGGAAACCAAAGTCTGTGATTACACCAGTTTACTACCTGAAGAGAATTCACACATAATAGCACAGGGAACAGGAAATTAGAAGATTCCATTAAGCCTGAGTTGTAGTATATGTGCTGCCGAAGCGAGCACTAAGTCTGAGTTGTAAAGATAGAGCTGGGACAATGGGAAAACAAAGAAGGCCGGACATCGTAAAATTGTGTATTGGAGAGTAGAGAGCTGCACACAGAGAGAGCTTCCAGAGAGATCTACAGAGAATCTTCTTCGAGTCTTTAGCTGAGAGTACTTACCAGATCATGGGAGAAGACACTCCCCAAAGTAAGGCACTAAAACATCCAGAGATTTATTATAGGAACTGGCTCATGCAATTATGGAGACTGAAAAGTCCCCTGATGTTCAGTTTGCAAGATGGAGAACCAGGAAAGCCAGCGATGTAATTTATTCCAAGTCTAAAGGCTGGAGAATTAAGGGGCCAATGGTGTAAGTCACAGTCCAAGTCTCATGGTCCAAGAACCAGGAGCACTGGTTGGATGTCTCAGCTCAAGCAAAAAAGAAAATTTATCCTTCTTCCACAGTTTCATTCTATTCAGGCTCTCAACAGATTGGATGAGACCCACCCACATTGTTGCAAGTTGTCTTTACTCAGTTTATCAAGGCAAATGATTATGTCTTTCAGAAACCCCCTCATAGACACACCCAGACATCTTTCTGGGCATCCTCTAGTCTAGTCAAGTTGATTAATAATGTTTACCAACACAGACAGAGTAAGAAAAAAAGATTTTGCATCAGTAGCACTAGAAAATTCACCCTAGATTAAATGTTTTCTGCTCTGGGGCACCTGGGTAGCTCAGTCAGTTAAGCATATGACTCTTGATTTCAGCTCAGAGCATGACCTTAGGGTCATGAGATTGAACTGGTGTCTAGCCTTGCTTCAGGGTCCATGCTTAGCGGGGAGTCTGCTTGAGATCCTCTCTCTCCCTGTGCCTCTGCCCCTCTCCACCTCCATTCAAGTGGTGCTCTTGCACTCTCTCTCTAAGATAGATAAATAAATCTATTTTTTAAAATGTGTTCTGCCCACCCAACAAGTTTATAACCCCAGAAGGGACTAAACTATTTCAAAGAAAATTAACCATATCACTGAGCTGCAACAAGAATATTTATAGAAACAACTTCAAGTGACCTAATAGGGTACAACTAGCATCTCTGTAGGAGGGAAAGAAGAGGGGAAACAAACAAATATTTATTAAATAAATCTTGAAAATATGCATGACAGGACACATTCTTCAAAATACCTGTTATTGAATAACATTTTCGGTATTAATTGAAAAAAAAAGTTTTAAAAAGAAATATGTAGCATTTTCAGATGTTAATGAAATACAGATTATGCCATACCACCATTCCTATCCAAGAAAGAAACAATCCAGACAATTTGGAGGAAAAAAATCATGTTATTAAAGACATTTAAGAGGTACAGCAACAAAGAATATTCAATAAACTAAAATTCCAAAGATGGAAGAGTCCTTATAATGAGAACAGTCTTCAGCCAGTCATTTCTTTCCTAGGATGTATTTGCTGATTCTGTTACAGGATTTTCTTTTTCTTTGGTGCCCATGATTCTTGGTCATGCAGAAGAGTAAAGAGGTAGACCAGACAAAGAGTGGTGGGCAGCAAGACAGAGTTTGTTGAGTGATAGCACAAAGCTCCTGGAGAGGCTGGGGACCTAAGAGGGTTGCCACCAGAGTCTAGGGGTCTCTATGGGCTCGTTGGCTGGCTGTTTTAATTTGATTAACCCTCCGTGCATCTGTCACCCAATGAGGTTTTTGTCATCTACCTATCAGGTGGCAAATGGGGAAGGGCTCCTTCCAGGGTGGTGTAAAATCCCTTTAGAGATTTTTTAAGGGTGGTTTCCTCTTAGGTCCCTTAGGTCCTAAGACCTTGTCCCTGCCTGCCTTTCTTATAGCTATCCTTCATCAATTCTAGGTACAAGCTGAGAATCAGCTTTAGCAAGGAGACAAATGAGTCAGCAAATCTTTTAGTCATCATGGATTTAGAAGCTTCAGGAACCCTAAATACCCAGCTTGTTTCTCCAGAATATGTTAACCAAATTTTGAGTCTATTTGGAGAGTTTTCAGGATCTGTAAGGAATATTCAAATCTCCTCCAGTCACACATCCTTTAGGAAGCAAAGTTATACTTAAGGAAGGATTCCTGCTTTAAACACAGGTCTCTCTGGTCCTCAAGACTGTCCTTGAAGCTGCAAGTGGCATTGGGCGGGGGGCCACAGAGCCAAGATGAAATCCTCTGAAGGGCAAACAGTCTCTCCCACTGCTCTCAGGTCTACAGAGATAGAGAATTACCAGGTTCTCAGCCAAAAACAAAAGAGGGACATCACTGGGGTAAAGAGAAGAACCAGAGATAGAGTTAGTCTTTTTCAAACTGACCTGCAACCTAGCCTTTACTCAGCTCAGCCATTGACTAGATGAATGAATCAGCATCTAACTCCTATTCCATGATGGAGGAAAGGGTCCACTGTCCTGGTGGGAAATGCCACGTGGCATCTCTGTAGTTACTTTCCATACGAAGTACAGTATACAGATTGGTAGACACAAAACACAAAGAAGGAAAATGTAGTCAGTATTCATGAGGAAAAAAATTAGCAGACTCACAACTACTTTTGAGAATAAAGTTAGTTGATAAGGACTTCAAAGTGGGTGTAGCTCATATCTTAAAGAAATTTGAAGAAAATATGGACAAATTTGATGAAAATATGAAGAACTTCAACAGAGAATGGAACCCACAGAAAGGATCGAATGGATATTCTCAGGTAGCCAAAGAAAATGTCTGAAATGGAAACTCATTGGATACATTTATAAGCAGTATTTGTAATGCATGAACTTAGAGAGGTCAATCCAAACTGAAGCACAGAGAAGGAAAAATGGGAATAAAGAGTACAACGTAAGAGATATACGAACACCACGGGTAAATAATGTGACATGTAAGTAAAGGAAGTCCCTGAAGGACAGTAGAGAAAATTGAGAGATAGTGGGTGAGCAGTGTTTGCGTGGATAATGGTAATTTTTTCCCCAAAATGAAAGAAAAAACTTCAACCCACAAATTTAAGAATCTCAGGGAATTTCAAGCTAAATAAAAGCAAGGAGAAGCATACCTAAGCACATGGTAGTCATGCTGCTACATTCAAAGAAAAGATAAAATGTTTAAAGAAGACAGAGTGTGGGGCGCCTGGGTGGCTCAGTGGGTTAAGGCCTCTGCCTTTGGCTCACGTCATGATCCCAGGTCCTGGGATCGAACCCCGCATCGGGCTCTCTGCTCAGCTGTAAGCCTGCTTCCTCCTCTCTCTCTGCCTGCCTCTCTGCCTGCTTGTGATCTCTGTCTGTCAAATAAATAAATAAAATCTTTATAAAAAAGAAAGAAAGAAGACAGAGGGAAAGAAAACAACCAGCAATCTTCAGAAAAACAACAATCAGATTTATCATTAACTTTGAAACAGAAATCATGATCCAGGAGATAATTGTATAACAACTTTAAAGTGCTAAAAGAGAAAACAAAACAAAACAAAAACAGCCTATCTAGTATTCTATATCCAATGAATATCTTTAAAAATGAGGGGAAAATTCAAGATATTTTCAGGTGTACAAAAACTGAAAGAATTCATTGTGTATCCACATTTTAAGGAGTACTGTGGGAAGTTCTTCACATTGAAAAAAAAAGGAAAATTCAGGAAGCTCTGAGCTACAGGAAAAAATTAAAAGCAGTAGAAATGGTTAATATGTGGATAGTTATAAAATAATGTTGGTTTTTTTATAACAAAAAATATTTAAACATTATAATACAAAAAGAAGAGGGAAAATAGAGTTAAATTGTAAGATTGTTGGATTGCTCAGGAAATGATAGAAGTACTGATTTAAGGTAGATAGTAAAAAATTAAAAATTTGCTTTTTTATTTTTTTTTAAAGATTTTACTCATTTATTTGACAGGCAGAGATCACAAGTAGGCAGAGAGGCAACCAGAGAGAGAGAGGAGGAAGCAGGCTCCCTGCTGAGCAGAGAATCCAATGTGGGGCTCGATCCCAAGACCCTGAGACCATGACGGGCCAAAGGCAGAGGCTTAACCCACTGAGCCACCCAGGTGCCCCCAAAATTAAAAATTTGTGTTATAACTTCTAGGACAGCTATCAAAAGAATTTGTTATTAAGTTGCTAATAATAAGTAATAAAAGATTTGATTAGTCAATAAATACAAAAAAAGTTCCTAAGAAGAAAGAAAAATGGGACAAACATAAAATACATAGCAAGATGATAGACTTAAATTCTTATTAATCATTACATTAAATGTAGACCAACTACCCATTTTAATTAAAAGACAATTGTTGGATTGGGATTAAAAAAATACAACCATATGCTAGTCACAGGATATATACCTTAAGTGTAAGGACATGAAAAAAAATTAAAACTGAAAGAATGTAAAAAGATATATCATGCAAACACTAGCCAACGGAAGTGTGGTGTAGGTATATTAATATCAAACAAGCAGACTTTAAGTTAAGTATTATGAGAGATAAGCAGTATGCTTCATAATTAGTAACAAATCAATTTATTAGCTATAGATAGCATTAATAAATTTGCACTTTCCTGATAATGTAGTTTCAAGATTTATAAAGCAAAGTTGAGAGCATAAAAGAGGAAATACAAAAATACATAATCATTTTTGTGAGTTTTACCATAGTTATCTCAGTTATTGATAAAAAAAGGAAACAAAAATATCAGTAAGGATATAGAAGGTCTGAAGAGCTCAGCTAAGTAAAATAACAGTCTTTTCAAGTGATAACCATTTATCAAAAATGTTCATATGTTAAGTCATGAAACAAGTTTCTGGTTTTTTTAAAAGATTTTATTTATTTATTTGAGAGAGATAATGAGTGAGAGAGAGAGAACATGGAGGGGGGAGGGTCAGAGGAGAAACAGATGCAGGACTCCATCCTGGGACTCCAGGATCATGACCTGAGCCAAAGGCAGCCGCCCAACTGACTGAGCCATGCAGGCACCCCTTGAAACAAATTTTGACTATAGCTCTAAAACTATAAACTATAAAATTTTTAGAATGAAAGAGAAAATTTTCAGACTATAGGACTTGGATAAGAATTCTTAGACTTCAAAAACACAATTCATAAATGCAGGAGTCAACAAGTTACACCTCATTAAAACCAGGG
>RCUC01119100.1:0-12828 GCA_003697995.1 Taxidea taxus jeffersonii
CTGAATTATAAAAATTCCCATTGCAAAGAAAATAATCTAAGCACACAGAAAAGTCAACCCCTCAATTGATTCTGGGGACTGGAGGACTTCTGGGGCCCTGAGACCCCAATCCCAAGCCGGGGCCAGGTTCTTGACCACTGCAAGGATGAGTGGGAGGAAAGCATAGCAGAAACTTCTCTAATACAAAGCAGAAGTACACACTCAAGGAGTGAGTGTGGATGCATTCATGAAGAGGATCTGAGTGGCACCAGGTGGATGTGGGGCTCAGACTCTTACGGGTGGTTATAACTGGGCACCGAACATTCATGTTGGGTTCTGGGAAGAGCGGGGATCTCCAAGAACTTTGCATGACATTACTCAGGCTCTGTGTCAGCTACTGTGGGAAGACAGAGTCACTTTTCTCTCAGGGAGACTCCATACAGAATCAAGATCTTTTGGGTGCCCTCTAGCGCTCCCAGTGGAGGGGCCGTTTCCAGTCACTTGCAAGATAACTGGGTCTTAGTGTGCATGCTTGCCATGGGCGCCCAGTCAGGTGTCAGCTGCCCAGCTCTTGCTTCTCCCGCAGTGTCCCAACATATCTCTTTTCTACCCGCCTCACAACCAGCAAGCCTGAGCTATGCTGACTCGAATCTCATTTTCACCCCTATCTGTCGCACCCCCACGTCTCCCAGGGGCTGCTGCATACTTCCTGCCTTCTCAGACCCTGGGCCTTCTGCTTCGCTCAGCATGACCACCCAGTCCAGGTCATCCCTTGCCTCTTGATGCTCGCAACGTTCTGGCGGCTTCTCCTGCCTTGAGCTGGGCACTGCAGGTCTGCTTAATGACAACTAATCTCCACCTAAACAGCACCCCCTGTTCTCTTCTTTCTGGCCTTCCTCCATTCGCGCTCCTCGAGCTCCCCCGCACCCCCCTGGCCCAGAGTCGGCCCTGGCTGACGCCTGACCCGGCCGGACACCTGCTTGTCCTCCCCTGCATTCAGACCCCCGCTTGGAGACCAGCTTATCTAAAACCGCAGTCCCTGTCCCTCCGGATCCTCTTAGCCTCCTTAATGTTTTCCTAGTAGCCTTCATTACAGATACTGTATTTTCTTTGCCTCCTTCCTAGAATATGAATTCTATGAGAGCAAGGACTCATTTGCAATTATATTCCCAGCACTAGGACTGGATAGCAGCTGACAAGAACACAAGAACAGGCATTAACTATGTACTGAATGAAGCTGACTCCCCCAAAGTGACCACTATTAATACTGCGGGGGGGGGGGGGGGGGGGGGGGGGCTCGGAGGGTCAAGCCTCTACCTTCCGCTCAGGTCATGATCTCAGGATCCTGGAATTGAGCCCCACCTGGGGCTCACTGCTCAGTGGGGAGTCTGCCTCTCTCTCTCTCTCTCCTTCTGATCATTCTCTTTCTCTCAATAATTAAACAAAATCTTTTAAAAAATACTACAGTGTGTCTCCTCCCAGAAATTTTCTGTATACACACAAACTTTTTTTAGAACCAATTCTTTTCCCAATGGTATTGTTTTCAGAGTTTCTGTGTATGTGCGTACATTTTCAAATACTCTTTTCACCTAGACTTCTAGGAGCAGAAATTCAGAAGTCTTCTATCCCTGCCCATGATCCAGTCTCTTCTGGCCAACTCCCTTCGGACCTGTCTGTCTCCTTTTGACACTCAACTTTGTCAATATCAATTGTCTTGGGGTAGGCGGCTCAGTGGGTTAAGCATCTGCTTTTGGCTCAGGTCGAGATCCCAGGTTCCGGGCTCCCTGCTCAGTGCAAGCCTGCTTCTCCCTCTCCCTCTCCCGCTACCCCTGCTTGTGCTCTCTCTGTCAAATAAATAAAATATTAAAAGAAAAAATCTACCATGTCTTTTCTACTACCTGTTGATATGCTCAAGCCCTACCTTTCTTTTAAGGGAAAAAAAAAAAATATATATATATATACACATATATATCCCCCCCCAAATCACTTCTCTTATCTGCTATTCTATCACTTTTTTCCCCTAGAACCATAAGAACTGGAAACAGTGCAATCTACATTTTCACTTTCCCCTTTCCCAAGCTCAATTGCTCCCCAGGTCCCCCTAAAATCTGCCTTCTGTACGTAGGATTCTTATAAAACTCTTTTCCAAGCTCACCAATTACTTTCTAATTGCTAAAACCCAAAGCTTTTCCATGATCACTTCCTGGGTCTCTGATGCGCACCTGGAAACAATTACCACAACAGTCCTCTGGCCCCAGGACACCTCACTGCAGAGCCATGCTGACTGAATCAGCCGAACCATACCCCCACCTTTTCGAAATAAGTATTCAGTGATCTCCAAGTCATTTCACTCTTTGCCTGAAAAGTAGAGGGATCTAGTTAATCAGGATATCAAAACCATTTGTCTATAAACCCCCAGAATTTGGAAATAGTTCTATTCTGCCATTATCCCCAAAGGGACAAGCACCATGTACTTGAGCGAAACTCTATGGGCAGCAACGTTCTGGTTCCTAAGTAAATAACACTGTCCATCTCGAATCTTGAGGGTTCTTGTAGCTCTCTGCCCCTATCCCACAAACACTGATGTTGGGTAGCAAGCCCCGTCTTGTATCCTAGCCACTTGGGTCTGCTTCCTGCTTTGTTCCCATTGCTCCTGTTTCCTGTTTCATTTTAAGTTAATTCCACTGCTTACAGGAAGCACAAGCTTGATGGCTACACTGATTCTGAGTCTTGGTCCACTCAATATTTCCCCAGATTGGGTCCCTTTGATCGTGCATACCTCTACACATCTGGACCTCCAGCTGCATGTTCCTGAGTGCATGGGACTTGTCTTATTCATGGCTCTATCCCCTTTGCATCTCTACTACGTGACCACTAGCAGATGCTATGTAGGTAGTTGTAAATACGCAAACAAAGGCATGAATGCACTAACATGAATCTGCCATATTTCTCTTTGAACTTTGCTTCTGTTCTCAGTCTGCTCCTGAAAGAAAGAAGCACCCATCCTCTGTTTCACTAGGTGTCTGCTAGCTTCTGGCCGATTTTCCTTCTTTGTCTCCATTAGGCTTTTGTTCCTTATGCTCTAGCATGGACAGGTCCATCCTGTGAGGTCCTCTATGTCCTTTAAATGCTGCTTCTCTGTCAGGAAGCTTGGAAAGAATTAGGAAAAGTAGCACCTGTTGCTACTGGAGATGTCAGGAAAGGGGTGTTTGCTTGCCTTGCTGATGGAAGCTCATAGTGTTAGAGCTTTCGAAAATGATCTGACAGCACCAATTAAGATACACAGACTCTCAAGCCAGAGGTTCAACTGTGGGAATCTCTGCCATACACAGAAAGATGGCAATGTCTATATAATCGGCCAGATAGTACTGCATAGCTTAGAATGGTTTAGGAAACTGTAAACCAATGCCCATCGAAGGACAAATAATTTCATAAACAATTTCATAAACAAGAACCATAAATTCTTGCAAGAGCGGATTACTTGAAGGGATTTTTGCATGAGACAAGCAGGGTGTAGAAAAGCTTGCATATGATGGTGTCACTTGTATAAAATGAAAAGATTACCTACCACCTTTTCCATAGCATATACATATGCATATTCTTCATAGAATTTCATTAGTACAGAGAAAAATACAGATAAACCCTTATGAGATGTGAACATGGAGGCCTGCATGCCCTGCATACAGATGGAAGTGAGAAGATTTTATTTATTTCATTTATTTGTTTGTTAGAGAGAGAGAGCACAAGCAAGGGGAGCAGCAGGGAGAGGGAGAAGCAGGCTCCCCGCTGAGCAGGGAGCCAATGTAGGACTCGATCCCAGGACCCCAGGATCATGACCTGAGCCGAAGGCCGACGCTTAACTGACTGAGCCACCCAGGTGCCCCCAATGCACCCATTTCTATATAAATACTAGCAAGCCCTCAGATGGTTCTTACTCTGTACCCAGCATTGTCGTACTGCCAAATACACTAAATCCTGTAGTCCTCCACTAGCAACATGAGGTAGATACTATTAGAAACCCCATTTTCCCAGATGATGAGATTGAGACACAAGGAAATTAAGGACAAGCTAAAGTCATCCAGCTAGAAAGTGACGGTCTGAACTGGAATCCAGACAATCTGGCTTCAGAGACCATATTCCTTTTTTCTTTCTTTCTTTTTTTTAAGTTTATTTACTCATTTGAGAGAGAGAGAGTCATGTGTGCCCATGAGTGCAGTGGAAAAGGAGAGAAAGAATCTTTCAAGCAGGCTCCACACTGAGGAAGAAACCCATGGTGCGACTCAATCCCATGACCCCAGAGATCACAGCCTGAGTTGAAACCAAGAGTCAGCCGCTTGGAGGACTGCACCACCAAGCTCCCCCCAAAGACCGTATTCTTTTTTTTTTAGATTTTATTTACTTGACATAGAGAGATCACAAGTAGGCAGAGAGGCAGGCAGAGAGAGAGGAGGAAACAGGCTCCCCGCTGAGCAGAGAGCCCCATGCGAGCCCGATCCCAGGACCCTGAGATCATGACCTGAGCCAAAGGCAGAGGCTTTAACCCACTGAGTCATCCAGGCACTCCCAGAGACCATATTCTTAACCCATGTGCTATAATGCCTCTTAAGGTATGTGCCATGTATAAAGAAAAGAAATAAAAAGTAATTCTTAAAGATGCACACACAAAATCATAATTCAAATAATATCATTTTTAATACATAAGTGATAAATCACTAAATTCCACTCCTAAAACTAATATTATACTCTATGTTAACTAAAATTCAAATGAGAACTTTAAAATTTTTTAAAAATAAAATAAATGAAACAGTAATATTGTTTTTAAATTGTGCATTTTACTGCAGGAGACACATCTTTTCCCTCATTTAGAACCGATTGCAATTTTTTTTAAAGTTTTAGCTTTAACTCTATTTTGTATGAGCTAATATTACTTTTCAGCTCATGGCTGGTGTTCCGAAGGATTAACCCCTCCTGGGTTGTTTCAGTGACACCTAAAATGATCTCGGTAGCTACAGTCATCCAAAGACCTAAGTATCCTTTTGAGGGTGGTTAATAGGAGAGTGTAACTGCTTGTTAACAGGACAGTGTAAGTACTTATTTGCAAGATGCTATTTCCACACGATCCACTTTCTCAGTGAAAGGAGGATTATCTGAAAGTTCTCTGGGCCAGAATGAAAGAAACCTGCTGGGATGAGTGCAAGGGGTTCCAAATATATTCTTCTCCTTTTCACGGGGAGGCACCAAGGTGAAGGCAATATGACTCCCCAAAATAGAAATCGGAACAAAAGCCACATAAATGACCACCTGAAGAAATGACTCACTTACAAGAAGTGAGCTTGGGTCTTGAGACCCAGCTTCAAACCACAAGGTGGTCCCGGATTCCTCCCAGGGAGAATCCATATGCCAAGAGCTGGTCTTCAGGTTCTCCGTCATCAGGAGACCTTCAGAGCTCTTGTTTCCTACTCAACCCCCCTACCCAGCAGCTTCTTCTTGACCAGAGACGATGACCGATTTGGCTCCCCTGCGGAGAACTATCTTCCACTTTAAGTCCCCTGCCTGACACTCTGGTTTCCAAATCCACTTTTATGAGTTCCTTTGGCCTGAATCTGTGCTCCTTCCCAAGCTTAATCATCTCTCAGGAAGCTGCCAAGTGGAGATTCTGGGCTCGTGGAGAGGAGGACGCCTCACTCCCGTGTCACCTCCCAGGCCTGGTGGTCGCATATCCAGGCTCTCTCCCGCAATCTGACATCTGTGAGCAGCAATGCCTCTCAGCCAAGGGCCTCTGACCACAGCGCTGTCTGTCTTTCAAGATACATCTTGATCTTGACATGCATCAAAATGCATATTCAGGCTTTAGAAGTGTGATGCCTGAGGTGATTCTGAATGATGGAATGGAAGAGGGACAAAATGAAAGATTCTTTCATTCTCAAATAGATTGGGCATGCATGTGAATGCCCAGAGGGGGCCTCTGATTGACAGAGAAGCTATATATTGGGACAGAGGTTAGAGGTGGACAGGGAGGCTTCAGAATTGTCAATGTAGTCATTGTCACTAAAGCATTCAGCCAAAACAGGCCACAAAGAGATGTGGAGAAAGAGAAGGAAGCTAGTGGGTCAAGGACAGACTCTTCTGAATGGAGAAGAAAGGCTCGGGAAGAGGAAGAAAGATGAATAGAAAGAAGTAGCATCTGCAGTGAATGCCTTTGCTAAATACGAATGAGCGGATTAGCAGGGTAGCTGGAAGAATGGGTGGGTTGACATTAGGAGAAAATCAATGGCTCTTAATTAATACCACCCCAAAGAGTAAGGATGATGGGGGCAGAGAAATGGATGATTTACACCAAAGAAGGTCAATCCTGGTTAGAATAAATTATACCCTTTATAGATGGTCAGGCACACTGTGCCTTTTGTCCTATTTTGTTTTTTGATTTTAATTTCTAACTATTGAGTTTATGAGTAGAGGAGCATATGAGCACAGAAGAGGAGCCAATCACATCAAACCAACAGCCTGCATTCATAAATCAAGTAAGCTACCATTACTAAAATAGGGAACAATGGGTAGGTGACCCTGACACCCGTGAACCGAAGGTCAGCTCCCTGAAAAGCTCTTCACATCACACATGCTTGCTAGAGCCAGGCCCCGTTCCATGTGTCACAACTTCATTCTGCACACCAGGTTTTCCCCGCCATGGAAAATAGCAAATCTGAAAATCTCATTTTAGAAACCCATGGAACAAAACCATATTAAAGACGAAAATTTAAAGAAGAGAAAGGTTTAGCCGATTTAAGAAGACACGCATAGGTGTTTAAAAATACACTTCCACTCCACTTCCTCATATCAGGGATGCAACAGGGGTGGGAGTTAAGGTGGTAGGAAAAGTAAAAATGAAAGAAGATGGGATCGGGAGGGAGAAAAACCAAAAGATGTCATAATGTCATAAATGTTTAATGTCATAAAACAAACTGAGGGGGGTGGGGGGAAGAGGGGTTGGGTGAGGGTGGTGGGGTTATATCATATGTTTAAATAAAGCTTAAATAAAGTAAAAAAAAAAAATACCTCAAACACACACACACACACAAAAATACCTTCCACTTATGTAATGGGAAGAACATTAATGAGCTCCTTATTAAAACAAAACAAAACAAAAACACAGGAGTGAGGGAAGTGAGAGATAGAAAAGGAAAAGGAAGTTGCACACAAAGCCATACGTTAGGCTCACAACGTAGGCCCTCTGAGAGCAGTAGGGAGATGGGATGCTGTGTTCCCATCTGACTGCCACCGATGGAACAAAGAGGGAAGAAGAAAAACATGACGTTGCCTCCAGATTGTACGATATTTTCCCCTCTAATCAACAAACAAGGAAAAAGAGATGCTGAATATTGAACTCCCTAGAAAAGACACTCTAAGGTAGAAAAGACACAATCCCAGTGTGTTTGGCGACCTTTCGGTGTTTTGTTAGTTTTGAGGCAAAGTGTTGAAGACATTTAGAAAGGTTAACATTTAAAATTAGAAAGCTACCCAAAAACTCACTTCACAGGATTGTCCTAGCTATTAAGGCATAGAAACAAACCATTTAGGTATGAAAATGAAAATTAGGATTAAATTGGCTCGAACGGTAATTGATGACAAGGGAAATGGTATTTATTTGGTGTCTTGTTAATATATTATTTTATAGCTCTTCATTAGCAGGGAGCTAATCAGTGTTTTCTTCACTGCAGTAAACAACACAAAGAAGTGTTTTAATATTTCTATTAGCCTTTTGGCAGCATAGTGTTGAGAACAACAACAACAAAAAGAACACTGATATGTAGAAACGGAATTTTTTTTTCAAAACATTTACAGTTTGAACTTTGTGTTTTTGTCGTTGTTTCTTTAATCTCTATTCCCACAGTTATTTTCTTCTTAGTTGACCTCCACTTTGCCCAACCCCCTGACACCAAGACTACCCAGTGATGGCTTCCACACTTTAGGCAGAGATTTTCCAGAAAAAGTAACCAAGTAACAAGAAGTATACCTATTTTAAGTGTGATGTGCTAGCAGTCAACCAAACAATAGAAATGAATATTAGAAATTTTTACTGATAAAAGACTGGAAAAAAAGAACTGTGCTTTTACCCGTCCACAGCAAATGATTGTTCCAGGAAAACCACAATATAAATCATGAGATAAAAAAGAGCAACCGGAAAAAATGAATCATCAGTGTCCTTTGAAGATCCAGCATTTAAGTCGGTTTTCTCAGGAAAGAGACTTGGAAATAGGGTGATGGGGGTTTACTGGCACATGCTTTTGGGAAGAACTCCTGTAAGGAAGTGGGATCAGAAGGATTAGGCAGAAGGCAAAGATAAGTATAGGGCAGCCGAATCAGAATCCTCACCTGATGGCACAGGAAATGTTACACCCGAGAGAGTCTGTTAGAGATGGCCCAGATTAAAGGGGTAGGGACTTTGAACCACTGCACTGAGTGGTCACTGAATATAAAGTGTTCCTGGGAGGGACTCATTTGCTCTCTTCAGATCTAAGACAACTCCCAAGAGGGACTTACAGGTGAACAGTCTGCAGATGACACTCCCAACACTCAAGGAAGCATGTGGTTCAGGCATATGCCCATTGGCAGACAACAATCACTCAGTGCCCCCCTGTGCCTCTTGGACCAACTTGCTCTGTATATGTTGAATGCATCTTGAAATCACCCCTCCACAACATACATCAGTCTCTTTTCCGGGAAACTGTTACAAGAGGGAGTTTAGTAGAATTGAATAACATGCCTGCCATTGCCGCTGATCTCAGGACCATGATTAACACGCATCCTCTCCTTCTTCTGCCATTCATTCCAGATTCTGCTCACCCTTAAACACCTCTGCTGGTCTAGAGTTGCTTATTTCATAGGATGATCCAGACTGTCATCCTGGGGTGGGGTGGGGGGAGGATGTCTATGACTCTCATCAATGTGTCCTCCTCAGTGTGGTTCCTGCCCTGTCCATTGATTTTCAGAATTGTGCAGGGGGATATGCTGAGATGCCCCTGTAGATAAGCTCGATGTCAAACATCCCTGCCTACCCATTGTGTATCAGCAGCCCTATGTCTTCCTGATGGTTGGAGTCAAGGACCCCTGCCAGGATGGTAACAAACAGTGGGGCCAAGGGCTTAGGAGCAGCAAAGGAAAACCCATATTTAGAATATGTAACCATTCCAGTCAAGATGAAACACTTCTCCTTCCAAGATGGAAGGGGTCTAGGGTAGTCCCTTTGCCACCAACTGGCTTGTTAGTCTCCTCAATAGATGATGCCATATTAGGGGCTCAAAATTACTGAGTTGTGGAACATTCCCCAGCAGGATTAGCTGGAATAGCCTCAATGAGGGGACATCCATGTTGTTGGGCTCAGGTACACGTTTTATCTCTATTGCCCTGAAGTACTCTGTTCATGCACTCATGTGCCAGCATCTACAGAGCCAGTGAGAAAGTCCGCCTAGTATCAACTGGCTGAGTCATGTCATATACTGGCTTGCACAGTGCCTCCCACAGTGGCTGATCTCTGGTACATGCTATCCTATAGTGCAAAGATTTTCACACATTTCTCCTCCTCCACAGACCCCCACACGTACCCCTGCTTCAGACATTGGTCTTTCTCTTTCCAGGGTTCTGACCAACTAACAAAACCACTTATCATTGCCTACCAATCCATGCATCTTCTTCCCCCATAGCACCTCTCTTTCTATGAAAATCAATAACCTGATAAGCTGTCGGAAGCTTTTCTCTCCACTCGAGTCTTCCTGAACCATCTCTGAGTGGAGCTTCAGTGCAGACACTGTCTATTTGGGGCTTGGGTTCACATACCAAGGAACCCATTTGTGACTGAAGCTCGGTCTTGCTCTCCTCCAACAGCTGGTAGTCAGGGACTCTGTCTGTGGCCCTAGCTGAGGAGGCAATGTCCATGCAATTGTGGGGTGTGGCATAGAGCATGTGTAAGCTATTGGTGCAGCTTACTTACTCCCATTTGCCTGTTCGCATCCAGTCTTGAATTAGAGATATCTGTCCTAGGAGATCTTAACATCTTTCATTTTAAGATGGATTGTTGCTACTGGGCCCATTTAACCATATGATTTGATGGATCTAAAAGGTCCATATTGTGATTTTCCTAAGCAGGCTTCTTGGAAACTCCACCTGGTGTTTTTTATTCTTTCCAACACAGCTATTTCTAATGCCATGAGGTTTTCTGTGTTCTATTGTTCACATGTAGGGCTCTCTATACCATAGCTTGGGCCTGATGCAAGCCTTTTCCTACTCAAGGGTCTACCCAAGTTGGGAACCTTCTGGACCACTTGGTAAATCAGTTGGGAAGTCACCTGAAGTTGAAATATGTTACCTAACTTGAAGAGGCCAATCAAGCATTACCTTTCCTTGCTGATGGTGAGAGGTGTGATATTCACCCAATAAATAGACCACGTCTGGCCAGCTACAAGTGGGCTGAGTGGTGGTAGTTGACTGTGATCTTCCAAGATTGTTCAGGTTTTGTAAAGGCCAGAGTAGTGAATTACATGTGAATATGACAGAGGCAACAACTTTCAAATCTCTAGGTCACTAAATGTGGCAATAATGTCTGCCAATGTGTAATGCAGTTTTATATTTACTGTCTTGACTTTGGGAGGCAAAAAGGAATAGTTTTAGAACTTCAGCCTGGCCTTCTCCACTATGGCAGCTCTTACCCCGCAGACCAAGAAATCAATGTGACGGTTCCCAAATATAAACATGCCTATTATAAATTTGGGTACTGGGGCATGTCTCTGAACCCACTGAACTTCCTGTGACCTGAACCTGAACACTAATTACTTACCCCCACTCAAAGTCTGTCATTTCTCGAGGTGTTTCCCTTTCCTCAGTGTATGGTTACTTGAGGATATGGCCAGAGGTGAGGGAAGATCTGGAGCAACCCATCCTATATTTACAAGCTGAGATTTTGAGGAGGCCCCTCCTCCTGGGAATCTGGCCTGTGCTTCAATCTGTGGGCTCTGGATTTAAAAACTGGCTAAGCTACAGAAAGCAAGAGAGCTTGCCTTCTTATTAGAATGGTTGCCCTCAATCTCCTAACCACCTATTTTAAATGTCTTCTAACTGTATATACTGAACTATACTCATGCCAGCTGACCATCTATTTTGCCCTCAGAAAGACCATCTCTCTAGTTTTCTGCAGGTCAGTGTTCCATGGCTGTCATTCCAACCTCATTGCTCTATATGATGATTGGGCCCACCTCACTTGTAATAGTTAAATGCTGCCACCTGGGCTCTCACTGCAGGTCCTTACCATCTCCATTGCTATCAGGGAACCAAGTTTTTTAACACCACCTCCTATTATATGGGCCTCGTGGACAGACACCACCGGGCTTCTCAATGATGCTTGGAAATGGAGTATACCATGGGACTTCCATGGAACATAGTCAGCCAGTGGGATTTCCGGTCTTCCGTGCTATGCACATTCTGGAATGCCTTCTATTGAGTGGCTTTTGATCCTTCCATTGCCTGCCATGGAAAAACTTCACTTTTATTTTACTTTCTTAGGCCATCACTTTCTTGAAACATCCCAAATTTTGGCAGCATGTTAGCACTGTCTCCACTGACCCCTGCTTAAGGGAGAGTGCTCACTTTGATGGAGTCCTCTTAGAATACAATCCCCTATGCTTTCTCCTAGTTCAACCTGGTTCATTCTGGTATGTGCTGGTTCCATCTTGCAGTTCCTTCAGAGTATAGAGCCCTTAGCAGTCAGCATTTCCCCAGGCAGATAATGTTTCATTTAACCCTGGTTAATGGTCTATTGGCCAAGAGGAACTGTGTGGGCAGATCCTGAGCACCGCACACCTTGTCATGAAAAGCAGAAATCTTTGCATTGTTTCGAACAAAGAGGGAGAGGGACAGTCTTGAGTGAGAAGAAATGGGCCACTTCTGCAGGCCCAGCGGATTTAGAAGGCTGTAAAGGTTCAAGACATTGAGAATACTGAGCCATATAGTCCTATCCCAAGTCTCAGGGTGCTGCTCTTGTGATCAGGGCCCTCACCTTGGCATAGCAGACTTCTTGGGATTTAGAATTTAACCTTCTCTAAGACACAGTTACTTTTACAACTGTATCTTGGATCTCCCTTCCTCTTTCTGCAGAAGACGAGAATTTTTTCATATTGGCAAGGAAGTCATCTAGCTATCACTTTTGTTTATGTTTGTTCTCATAGAAGTCAATTTTAGGGAGTGTCATACACACACACTCCAATGTGTATGACTCTTAGCTTTAAACTGACTAATTGCCCTCATTTTTGCTTCTCCAGTGCATTGCTATCCCCTAGTCACAGCCATCTGACCTTATCCTTTTTACTTTCCTGGAACCTCTCATGTGCCTGGGTATTTTACATGTCCACACATCCCTTCCACGCTAACCCATTCCAATTCCCCGGCTCAGCAAAGGTGGAAGTTTTTGTAATATACCACTACTTTTCAGGGTTTGTCAGTATTTTCTTGACCTGAAATAATGGAGTCCCTGTTTTGGGGAAGCTGGCAGATGGCGCAGCTTCAAGATCTCTTTTGAGTCTGTTTCTTAGGATCACTCTTAGCAGTAAGTGCCTTCCATTGGTTTCTTGAGAAACAAACACTAAAATGGAGATTTGCATGCAGGTGGCTTACTGGGGTATGCTCTCAGAAATACCTGTAACCAAAAGAGGGAAGTAGGGTTGCCCCAGGAGATAACAGAGGCCTCAGGTGATCTCACAGGAAGAGGTAAGGCCAAGATAGTCCTACAGAGATGTTCCTAATAGAGGCTAGGGGGACAGAATTATAGTCCTATGTAGACCAGTTACTGAATGTGTCCTGTCTCCT
>RCUC01119101.1:0-18802 GCA_003697995.1 Taxidea taxus jeffersonii
TGGGGGGCAACACTGCTTTGAGCGCGGCCACGCCGGTCTCTTCCGGCCAAGCCCTTCCTCCGGGCCTCAGGGCCAACCCTGGCGCATGCGTGTGGGGAAGTGCGTGTGGCCTTACCTGTCTGCCTCATCGAACACCACGTACTCTACGCTCTGCAGCTTCAAGTTCATCTCCACAGCCACGTGTACCAGGCGCCCAGGGGTAGCAATGATTCTGGAAGGGGGTTTGCAGGCCAGGTCAGCCGGGGCTCCCAGCAGACCCCCTCCTCACACTCCCCAGCAGCTGGCTGTCAGGGAAGAGACCCCAGACCGCCATCCTCAACCCAAACTCACATGTCGGGATTTTCGTGCAGGGCAGCAAACTGGTCTTCCATCCTGGGGCGGGGGGCGGGAAGAGGAGGGGTCAGTTTGACACAATGGCTGCTTTAAATCCCTCTCCCTCTCCAGGTGGCCACGGGAGGCCCACAGCCCGCCCCAGGCTCTGAGGTAGGGCAAGGCTATCACGGAGGTCCTGGGCAAAGGCACCAACAAGACACGAGTTCAAACACACAGAAGGACTGATACCATGAAGAGTTCCCCGAGGAGATGGGCTCTGCCCAGGTACTCCCTGCACCCCCTCTCTGGACCACCACAAGCCTGCTTCTGCCTCCTGCGCCACGTACCAGCTAACCCTGGAACCGCCAGCTCCCCAAGATTCCAGGCGGTCTGGACCCGTCCTTGTTCTTAAACCCTTGGGTTCATGACCCTAACTCTGGCCCTTCTCTGGGACACTCGGGACACCGGAAGGAGCCAGAATTTTGAGTCTGGCCTCATCTAGGGAGGTATCTCGGATCATCGCGAGCTCCCCAGATACAATGTAGGCAAAGGAACACTTAAAAACCAAACATTCTTCTCAGGATCCAAAGTGACTGGTCACAGTAACATTCCGAGAGAAGAACAAGGAAGGGGCCTCCCTGTGAGGGAAAAGCTGTGAGACGGGGCAGGAGACTGGGTTCCACGGCTCCGGGCCCATCACGTGCTGTCGGCTCATCTGGAGAACAGGTATGGTGTCTGCCACCCCCAAACACGGGCCCAGCACATCAGGAAACCCTACAGTTCTCAAATCCGAGCGATTGCAAACACTCGCTGATTTCTGTGCAACAGCCCACTATTAGGCGTTCGTGTGAAAGCTGGGACAACTGAGCTGCCCGAGGGCAGACCCGGTGCACTGGCGGCTCCCCTGGGAGCACCAATCCCCCGCCAGGAGTTGCGTGGGAAATTCTTGTGCTATTTTACTGCACATTTCCCCTTCTTTTTGGGGTACGCAGAGAAGCCGCCATTGCTTCCAAGCTGCCCAGGCTCAGGGGATCGGGCACCCTGGAGACCCGGGCTACACTTGCAGGATGGGGCCCACCGCATGGGGCAAGGGGGCTCTTACTTGTCCCCACCCAGGATCAGGGCGGTCTTGAGGCCTGTGAACTTGCCGAGCTATGGGGAGAGAGAGAGAGAGGGAGATGACACAGCCCGCACCGGCCTCCCTAACCAGCCCCAGCTCAGCCCAGCAGCCCGGGCCCCAGCACACCTCTTTGGTGAACTTCATGGTCTGCAGAGCCAGCTCGCGGGTGGGCGAGAGGACGAGGGCGCGGGCCCCAGTCTGGGCGCTGCGGGTCTTGAGCCGCTCGAACATGGGGATGAGGAAGCAGGCCGTCTTGCCACTGCCAGTCCGGGCCATGGCGACCACGTCCTTGCCATCCAGGATCACAGGGATGGTCTGGAGGGAAGCAGGTGGCGGGGAGCGGGCAGGGTCAGCTCCGGACCCCTGTACCGCATGATCCAGAGCACTGAGCCAGGGAGTGGGTGAACTCGCGTCTGCTGCCCAGTCCTGAGCCCATTCCTGCCAAGGCCTTCTCTGTACACTTCCAGGGACGAGCAGCTCACTACTCACAACTCTTTCCAGTGCTGGAATACACCCTTCTTTAGGTAAAGCCAGACTCTACCTCCCTGTCTTATCCTCTTCGGGACCCCAGAGAACCACTGTCCACCTCTTGGCTAAATGTCTGAAAGCAATGCTCATGACCCAGGAGTGATAATGGGGCACCTGCGAGCTGCCTCGCCATGGGCTCAGCAGCAGGCAGCCTTGTGCAGATGCAAAGGGCAAAGATGCCAACTTTCTCTGCCTGAGAAACGGACTGGCTGTGTGGGGCTTCAGCCAGAGTCAGAAGGGACATAAGATGTGACAGGCAGATAGGGGGCGGGGGTCGAGAGGCTGGACAGGAGGGCCAAGTCATTCATCCCCTCCTCCCAAACCCCATCAACCGTCCCCGTCTCCTACCTTCCTCTGGATGGGTGTTGGCACCTTGTAACCCTTCTTCATGATGCCCTTGAACACCGGGTAGCTCAAGCCTGGGAGAGAGACAGGATGGTCAGGGGGAGGGCGGCCCCTGCAGCACACGACAGAAAGCCAACCAGGGCAGATGACCATGTCATCAACATCAACAGCAAGAAGAAAAGAAAGGCAACAGAACAAAACTCAGGAGACACACCTAACCCTTGGGGTGGTGCACCTCAGTCGGATTCTGACTTGAACACACACTCAGCACCGTGAGACCGCTGGGGTCTCGGCCCTGCTGAGGATCTGTGCCTGTTGCAGGCGTGGTAAGGTCACGTGGGAAGTATTCAGGGATACCGAGAGGGTACATCTGCAATTCTTGTCAGAATCCTCCAGGATGCTGGGGACAAGCAGGGAGTTGTGGAGGAAACAGGACAGACGACACTGGCGACGGATATGGGGAGACCCACTGTTCTCTATTTTTTTTATACGTTTGAAAAAAAAATTTTTTTATTTTATTTTATTTATTTATTTTATTTACTTATTTGACAGAGAGAGATCACAAATAGGCAGAGAGGCAGGCAGAGAGAGAGGAGGAAGCAGGCTCCCTGCTGAGCAGAGAGCCTGATGCAGGGCTCGATCCCAGGACGCTGGGATCATGACCTGAGCTGAAGGCAGAGGCTTTAACCCACTGAGCCACCCAGGCGCCCCACGTTTGAAATTTTTTATAGCTAAAAGAGAAGAGTGGGAAGTAGCCAGGGCCTGACCAATGAGGCACGTGGCCCTACCTGGGGGAGGAGGTGGCCTTTGGAGACTGTCCCTGACTCAGCCTTGTGACAACGGGAGGGCAATGGGAGGCCTGGGGACAGGAAGCATTGTGATTGTAGCTAGTTTTTGGTCAATGCTTCATCTTTATCATCCAGGAAGGCAAAAAGTAGCTACGTGTGGACGTTTCTGTTTGCTTTTTCTCTAATTGTGGATAAAAGTTTAGCAGTTTTTTTTTTTTTTTAAAGATTTTATTTATTTGTCAGAGAGAGAGGGAGAGAGAGCGAATGAGCATAGGCACACAGAGTGGCAGGCAGAGGCAGAGGGAGAAGCAGGCTCCCTGCCGAGCAAGGAGCCTGATGCGGGACTCGATCCCAGGATGCTGGGATCATGACATGAGCCAAAGGCAGCCGCTTAACCAACTGAGCCACCCAGGCGTCCCTAGCAGTTTTAATATATTAATTCGCCACCCAAATTCCTTATGTGAGTCAACTGTTCATTTTCTTCACCCAATTTTCTATCAGGGTAGCTTTTTCTTATTGGTTTGTAAAAGCTCTTTGCATATTAGAGATGTTAATCCTATATCCATCCCCAAGGATGCAAGTATGTCCCGGATAAAGCACGTACTTTAACTTTGTTTGCAGAGTTTTTTGGGTGAACATACATCTAACTGAAAAAAAGTCACATCATGATGACAATGTTCAGATCATACTTAGAAAGGGCTTCTTCTTCTTTTTAAAATCATGAGAACATTCGCCTTGATATTTAAATCTTTGCACCATTTGTAAAGAGGAAGAAAGAGGGTTCGGCGTTATTTCCCGCTAGCCCGGTGTCCCAATACCAGGCGCTGCTCCCCCTTTCCTCCCTTTCCCGTCCTGCAATCAAACCCCGAACGGCCTCACCTGTTCCGGGGCCAGCACTGCTCTGAGTCTGCGTTATCTGCTCTCTCACTGGGCCCGATCTCAGTCTACCCAACGCCTACCGCAGTGCTGGGCTGACATCAGTACCAGAGACCAGAGCACAGAGGGCAGGGTGAGCCCCTGCTGTGGCTCCCCCAAAGTCCCCGGACGCCTGGCTCACCCACCCATGGACTGGAAGCCTCCAGACTTCTTCTTCTTCTTGTTCTGGGCGCGTACCATCTCCCGCGTGTCTGGCTCCACGTCTGAGGCACATTCCGAGGTGGGGAAGGTGGGCAGGGGTCTGCCAGGTCCCAGCTGGGAGGGAGGATCGGAGAGGAAGCATCACGCCAGGCACAAGCAGACCACTGGGGGCAGGAAGAGGGGCTGTCTTGCTGTGGACACCCCTCCATTCAAGCTGAAGAGGCCTCTGCCGGATCACGTGACCTCTCTGCTAAAGGGCTCCCCTATGACCCGGCCAGGGCAGGGCAGAGAGTAGGCCGTGCAGACTGACTGCCTAGGTTTCAATCCCGACTCTCTCTGTCACTTACCTGTTGTGAGACCTTAGGGGAGACACTGAATGTCCCCGAGTCTGTTTCAGTATCTGAAACGGGGATGACAAACAAGAGCATGTGTCTCATAGGGCGTGTTAAAACTACATAGACAAGTGGAAGGCTTAAAACATCACCCAGCATATAAAAGGTGTTATCATACTCATCCTCATCCTGATCTGTCATCCAAAGCCCTCAAAATTTAAACTCTAGAGGGCCAAGCAAAGTACCACGTGTGGGACTACACTCCTCCACGCTGCCCTGTCTCCCTCTCCCGAGCCCCCTTCTGACCCATCACCCCTCCCAGCTCTGCTCTCTCCTGTGCCAGCCTCCTTCCTGCCTAGCCAGGACCCACCTGTCCTAGCAAGCCATATCCAACCCCGACCCCTCCCCTGGGGAGCACTAATTCATACTAAGGTTAAAGCTTCCATGGTATTCACTCTAAGCCCGGTGACGCTCTGAGCATGCCTATAAATTAGCCCACTTTTAAATTTTATTTTATTTTTTTTAATTTTATTTATTTATTTATTTTTTATTTACTTGACAAACAGAGATCACAAGTAGGCAGAGAAGCAGGCAGAGAGAGAGGAGGAAGCAGGTTCCCCGCTGAGCAGAGAGCCCGATGTGGGGCTCGATCCCAGGACCCTGAGATCATGACTTGAGCCGAAGGCAGAGGCTTAACCCACTGAGCCACCCAGGTGCCCCTAAATCAGCCCACTTTTAATCCTCACGGCAACCCTATGAAGTAAGCACTATTAGTCTGTCCATTTTACGGAAAAGGAAACTGAGGCACAGAGCAATGAAGTGACTGCCCACACTCACACAGCCAGCAGGGATTTGAACCCTGGCTTCAGAGTCTCTGTTCTTTTCTCTGTGACCCTCTGCGGGCCCCTACAAGTCTTTGAGTCAGAGTTACAGCGTGTCTAGTATGGTCTGTGAGCTAAAAATGGATTTCATACATTTAAAAGATTATGAAAACATCAAACAAAGGAGACAATGACCTTATATAGCGCCATAAAGCCTAAAATATTTACCACCTGGTCCTTAACAGGAAAGTTTGCCAACTTCTGTTCTAGACATGTGAAAACAAAGTGCCTGGAACCCACTGGTGCCCCAGCAATATTTACTGAATAAGTAGAAGAAGTGAACACTGTAATCCTTTCATGAGTCTTTGAGGCACATATAATCCTCTGTCTTGTATGCATGTGGAAACTTCTGCTTTCTGCAGATGTGGCACAGAGAGGTTAGGCAACCTCTCCAAAGTCTCACAGCCATTACAAGGTTGGGCCACATTTGAACACAGGGCTGCACCAGGACAAAGCTCTTCGTCTGGACCATATCTGTGGGCTCTTCCTTGACACCAACTACCTTACCCTCCTGTGCTTAACCAATTTCTCCACGTTTCTAGAGCACTTACTGTATGCCAAGCACTGGCTCCACTGGGGTGGGGAAACGTAGTAAGATCCATTCTGGTCCCTGACCTAGAGGAACGGAGATAACTCTCTACATCTAAACACCCACTCTTTCATGTACTAACCCAAACCCCACTCTGTGCCAGGCACCGGATGGGCACAGGGCTGTGGGAAATAATGGGCTTTTAGCACTTCTGCCCCCTTGATGCTCATACCCAACCCTCCGCCTTTTGCATATAGTTGGCACTCAGTAGTGGAAACAGCACAGCCCCCCGGAAACAGGGGCTTGAATCCCGGCTCTTCCACTCACAAGCTGTGAAGCCTTGGTCAAGTTCCTTAACCTCTCTAGACCTCAGGGTCCTCCTCTGGGAAACGGGAATGGCAGGACTTAGCTCCCGGAGCTGGTATGAGGATTAAATGATAAGGCTTGGAAAGATCTTAGCGTGGAGCCTGGCACATACTAAGCGGTCAGCAAACGCGAATTTAATTTATTATTAGTTACCCAGGGGCTTGAGGGCGTCACTGAATCATGCCACCGGCTCGGCCTCCGCTCAATTCAACCAGGCAAGAATCCCCCAAACTCTTGAAGTCAGTGCCGCGGCACCTGCACTTTTCATTGGACGAAAGGGCGCTAGGACCCGCCCCATGGGCAGGAGGTAGCCAATGAGGGGCCGCGACCAAAAGCGGGCCAGGAAGGCCGGAAGGCCCGAGCCCCAGAACGCAGGGACTCTAAAGTCGGGAGCCGGGGCGTGACCGGCACGGAAACACGTGCTCCGGCTGGCGGTCCTGTCCCCGACCCCCGGCAGCCGACGTCTCCCAACCCTCGGCCGTGCTCACTCCCCAGCTGGGGAAACTGAGGCCGCGGGGCGATGCGCGGAGCCGGGGCCCGGACTCCAAAGTGTGCCCTGGCCCCCCGCTCCTACCTTCTGGATCCGGGCATCATCTTCCGCCTGGATCTCAAACTCGCCGTCCTCCGAGTCGCTGCTGCGGGCCTGGGAGGCCGCGCCTCGGCGCTTCCGCAGCCCTTTCTTTTTCCTCCACTGGGCCATGGCAGCGCGGGACCGAGGTCCGGCCGCCGGGAGCCTGCCGGCCGCCATGCGGGCTCTGGTGCAGGGAACAGGGGAGGGGGCGGGGCCTGCGGGGACGTACCAACGGTGCGGCCGGGCGGGGGGCACCGCATCTATGCGAGCTCCCCTCCCATCCCCACGCCCGCGGCCTCACCTCCTGTAGACCCAGGAGGATTGGCGCGCCTGCCTGGACACATCCCTGACTGACCTGAGCGGGCCCTCTCCGAGGCTTCGGGGAAACGCCGGGGGCGTCCCCAGTTCTGATGGTTCCGGCCGTGTGGCCCCGCCCCTCGCTGGTTGCCGTGAGCTGCGCGCGCGGAGCACACGTCTTTAGGACCTGGCCTGCGGCGTAAGTCGGTCCCTGCGGTTCCCGGGGGCTGGGGTTGCGGCTGGAGCTGCGGCTAGGGCGAGGGGTGGGGGACGGCTCGAGGTGCCTGGGCTCCAGGGCTCCCGCACTCCCGGGGTTTGGGCTGCAGATAAACTGGAATCTCGGAGACATCTGCAGCGGAGTCCAGACCTGGTAAGGAGGGGGTGCTTAGGTTGCAGCTGGCATCCTGGAGCGGAGACGCTCAGATAGGAAGATAACTCAAGAATGTTGGGATCTCGGATATCAACCGGGCATTGACTTGGGGAGCGGGGAATATGGGGCAGTTGGAGGAATGGGGGTGACCTGCCAGTAGTAGAATAATTAAGTGCATAAGCTTTGCGCTCCTCTGTCAGGTTCTGATTTCTCTTCTACTGTTCTAGCTTTATTAGGTGCGACTTGGGCTTCTGAAGCCTCAGTTTTGTCATCTGTAGAATGGACATAACCAAAGTTACTTCAAAGGACTGTTACGAGGATTAAATGAAACAATGCTTGTAAAGCTTTTTGCACAAGGTAAGCATGAGATAATGCTGGTTGTTCACCCTATAAACATATACAGGATATAAGGACCTGCCCTGTCTCCCCATCCCACCATGCTACGTTTTCTCATTCGTGCCAAAATAGGTACAGGCCCCATCTTTTCATTCCCCTAGCATTCAACATTGAGCACTGTATGCTAGGAATGCATATATATTCATTAAATATTTGCCAGTAGCACGCACCTCCTCTTCCTCTTGTTCTGACAGCCAAAAGACAGACGAACACATTTCTGAAGTGTCCCCTGGGGCTGGCAGCTCCCCTTTTGTCCTTGGGTTGGGAACTTAAGAGACAGCCTAATCTTCCTCTGCTGGGACTGACAATGACGGGTGCCACCCTGACCCCCTTTCACAGGGAGCCCTGGAGGCAGGACCTGGCAGGCAAAGCATGCCTGCTATCACACAGAACCATGGGCAGCATGAAGACCCCTGTGGAGATGGCCGTCAGTGGGATGCAGACCCTCCGTCTTCAGCACCGTTGCCGGGGCAGCCACCGGGTCAAGGCCAGGGCGTCATACGTGGATGAGTCTTTGTTTGGTAGCCCTGGGTCTACCGGGCCCACACCTCCAGACTTTGACCCACCCTGGGTGGAGAAGACCAACAGAACCAGTGGAGTGGGTGCAGGGACATCACGGGCCTCAGGGACCAATGGGAGCTGTGAGACCTCCTCCAGGGGCAGCACCCCAACCCTCACACCAAGGAAGAAGAACAAATACAGGTAACAGGATAGGGAGATGCACTCTTGTACTCATGAAGCCACCTGGGTTCCTAGTAGAGCCTTGCTGTTGATATACTGTGTGACTTTGGGCAAGTACCTTGAGCTCTCTGAGCTGCAGTTTCCTGATGTGGAAAATGGGACCTAATGGGATTATTGAGAGTAAATGAGGTGTGTAGAGGGATTGGCATAGTACCCTGACAGGAAGCTCTCAGTAGGTGATAATAACAATGGTTGAACATCCATTTCCAAATGCCACAGACCAAGCCAGTGAGGCCCACAGGGGGGTCAGGTGATCACAGAGCAAGATCACAGAGTAGTTTGCATAAGAAAATTAATGTGGTTGATCCATGAAATGACATAGATATGGTGGGTCCCAATCTCAGCAAGTCGTTTCAGAAATGGTTTTTGCCACCTTTTCATGAACAAGCTAGAAAAACAAGAGTTGATGCTGATAGTTATTATTGTAAGTTAATGAATTAGGTTATTTGGATTATTTCAGGTTGATATCAGCCTGGAGGGGTGTGGCTAGGGGTGGGCCACAGGGCTCACTCTTGTTTATTGTTATCAGTGGCTTGGACAAAACACTGAAGATTAGAATATTAGGCATTTATAGCCACCAAATAAAATACATAGACTGGGGAGCTTAAACAACAGGAATTCATTTTCTCACAGTTCTGGAAGCTAGAAGTCCAAGTTCAAGGTGCTAGCAGGCTGAAGCCTCTCCTTGGCTACAGAGAGTCATTTCCTCACCCTGTTCTCATATCACCTTTTCTCTGTAAGCATGGACATTCCTGGTGTCTCCCCCCTTCTTAAAAGGACACCAGCCCTATTGCTTTACAACCCACCTATATGACCTCGTTTAAGCCTAATTACGTCATTCAAATTCAGTGTGAATTTCGGGAGGACACAGTTCAGTCCGTAACAACTAGCCAATCCTATTTAGGGTCCATTCCAAGCCAGGAGGGACATGGATTGGTGGAACGCAATACAGTGGGAATGGTCCCTACTTAAGGAGATAAAATTCCGTGAGAGAAAAGCAAGACTCATTATTATGCCAGCTTGAGTGCCATGCATTTGATGTAGGGGTTGTAAGGTAGGGTCAGGTTGAAGTTAGCAGCACTGCCACCTACAACGTAGCTGAAAACGCTGATATAAGTGTGGGCCACATTAACAGAGGTATGGTGTCCATGACGAGGGAGGTCAACTCCATGCTCTCCTGGAGGACAGAATTTTGTGCAGGATGCTGACAGGTAGAGAGTGTCAAGTGAGAAGGTGCATAAGAGAGAGAGAGATGCTATTGAGTAAAACCTTTGGTGCCGGACAGACATAGGCAACAAGCGGCAATGGTTTGAGCAATTAAATCAAGGGGCAAAAAGTTGACTTTCCAAAGACTTGCGGTTTGAACACAGAAGCACTTTCAGTCCTGGGCAAAAGACATGGAACTGACACCTCATTGGTGTGCCGTGAATATTTGTGAGATTAATAGAAAAAAAACAATTGCTGAGTGAATCTAATTAAAGGTGAGAAGCTTAGAAGTCCCTTATATCTGACAGGCTGATCCCAGAGCTTGGGCCCTTGAGCCAGGCTGGATTTGAATCTTGTCTCCACCCTCCTTGCTGATGGAAGGGGGGGCTTCCCCTCCCTACGCCTCCTTTTTCTGTTTGTAAGATGGGATTATCCTATCTCCCTCCTGTGGACCTTTGTGAGAGATAAGGAGATGATGCACGTGACATGCTGAGTTCTGGGTCTGCACTTGAAGAGCCCTCAATAAATACTCAAAAATTTCTGAAAAGCTTCTCTGGTGATGAGGCCAGGTCCACGTTGTAGCACAAGTTCAAAGTGAGCGCCCTCTCGAGGCCAGGCACCGCGCTGTGTCATTTCAAATACAGTGACCTCAGGGCTGCAGAGAGCTTGGCTGACAAGGCCACTAGGGAGAAGGAGAATTGAAAGTTAAAAAAAAAAAAGTAAAGACTGTAAAGATTGGGGTTATATTAACTGGGACTCTGAGATACAAGTGACAGAAAACTTGCCCAGACTGGCTTCAGCAGGGAAAGGATGTTTAAGGCTTGTTAGTCAAGGGCTCAAATTGTTGTTGGAGCCAGGAGGCACCCGCTTAGCACAACTTGGCCCCCACGTTCCAGCGAGCCAGCCACCAGCCGCTCTGCCCTTCCATCCTGCCGGCTTATGAGGGCCAGTTGACAGACAAGACATCCTTCTTAGTAGTTTCAACAAGGGTCCTAAGGCAGGCGCTCATTGGACAGGATGAGTCCTGTGGCCTTTCCCAAGCCAATCAGTGTGGGCAGGAAGATGGAATATGCAAATTAGCCAGGCCTGGACATGCATGAGGGAAAGGGGGAGGTCAGGGTGCAGGAGACGGACTCCTTGGCAGGGGAAAAACAACAGACATGGGGCTGGTAGGACACCAGAGGGCTGTGGCCTCGCTGTGGATGCCCCGCTAGGAGACAGGGACTTTGGGATTTATAGGCAGCCCTCTCTGCTACTGCAGATGCCTGGCAGGGGATGGGGGGCTTAAGGTTTGTAGGGTTTGTTCATTCCCCCCAGCTCACTGCATTTCTTTTCCCTTTGCCAGACTGATCAGCCACACTCCTTCTTACTGTGATGAGTCGCTGTTTGGCTCCCGACCCGAGGGCACGAGCTGGGAAGGCCCGTGGATGGCAAAGGGGGGTGCTGCCAAACTCCATGCCCTCTTCTGGACACCCCCAGCCACCCCTAGGGGCAGCCACTCGCCCCGCCCCAGGGAGACCCCCCTGCGAGCCATTCACCCAGCTGGTCCCTCGAAGACAGAGCCCACGGTGGCGGCAGACTCCCGGAAGCTGTGCAGGGGTGGCTTAGACTCTCCACAGCCTCGGAGGCGGGAACGTTCCCATTCCCTTACACACCTGAATGTCCCCGGCACTGGTCGCCCACCCACCATTGCCCCCCATGCCAGCGGGCCTCGGGATTCCAGGCCTTCCCCGTCGGGGGTGACCTTCCAGAGTCCCCTAGTGACGCCCAGGGCTCGCTCGGTTCGTGTTTCAGTGCCAGCCGCCCCCCAGCAAGGTGGGGCCACCCAGAAACCAAAGCCCCCTTGGAAATGAGTTTCTTGGTCCTCTCATCAGGTTTGTCCATGGGGTTATGGTGAGGGGCCCAGTTTCAGAGGAGGGCAGACCAGAGTCTCTTAGGTAACCATGAGGCACTTGGAGATGTGCTCGGGGGCGGGGGGGCAGACATAGCAAGAGTCAGCAGTGCCTCCCTCTATGCTGATAACCGCCAGTATCTTCCTACCTTTTACCCCACCATGGGGATTTGACAGCTGCCCCTTGAGATGTCTGTTCCAGTCTTGCTAGAGCTACGGGCCATATGAGTGCCAACCCTGGGGTGCCCCTGGGAGGGCCATCACTCCCACAACATCGTCTCGCTGTCACGTGTGGGTAAGTGGCATGATCACCAACCTGGTGGGTCCCTTCTTCCTTCCAGCCAAACTTCCTGCTCAGGATGCGTCTCCAGCTGAATCTGGAGTTTTCCCATGGGGAACAGAGGATCTGGGTGACACGTGGGTGGACATGTTTTTATTTTAATAATCATGTATTTATTTTCACATATTAAAAATATACCAGTAGCTCATCAAAGACATTCCTTTACTGTTATTTTCCTTAGGGTAAAGGCCAATCTAGGCCTGAGTTGAATTAAATAACAAAGTTAAAAAATACAGTGAGGTGGCAGAAACTGTAACCGCGGTCAGTTGACAACTGAGGTTTGGGAACATGGGCCTCCTGCATTTCCCACATTCTCCCAAAAAAACAGTGATGAGGACTCTGCCAAGTGGAGAAGTTTGAGAAGGCTGGAAAGTTACACATGGGATGTGGAGAGCACTCAGGATGGAGAGGCGTAGGCCGTCCGGGAGCGCCCTGCTCTCTGGCTCTGGTGCTTGCTCTCTGCACCACCCCAGGTCAGATTGCTTGCTCCGCTCTGAGTTGCACCCAGAATCCCAGGATCCTGCTGGATTTGGGTGGGGGCTAGGCTTTGGCCTGTGTCCCCATTTCCCTGCATTGCACCTCCAGGAAGCACTGGGATTCTCAAGAGCCCAGTTGGAACATCATTGGTTCATCACCTCCAAGAGGGGACGAGCGGACATGTGGAAGAGCACTCTGGAAGGGACCGATGGTGGCCAGGACCAGGGACACACACGCAGATGCCTGCAGGGGTCAGGCGGACCGCGAGCAAAGCAAACCAGCCACAATCTCGGCACACTTTGCAAACACGTAGGATGTTTAAACTCCTAGAATTTTCAGAGAATTAGTTTTCTCCTTGGTTTCACTGGAGACATCTAGCTCTCTCCTCTGCCTTTATTTCCTTGCCCTGTGTTAAAGTAGACAAACCAGATATGCCTCTCCGTCCAAGTACACTGAAGAGGGCGACAGCCCACGTGCGATGATACTGGGTCAACTGGCAAAGGCCATGTGTGTGTGGAAGGCAGCTGGGAGTGGTGGGGACTGGTGCAGCCTATGGTGTCTGCCATCTAGAAGGGGCTGCTGCTCGGCTCCAGGAGACAGGCGGATGCCAGGGTATACGGATGAGATGTTTCCAGAAAAGGCAGAAAGCTGGATTTATCTAGGACAGTCCCTGACCTGAAAACCTCATCCTCCTGGAGTTCCCTGGCCCCCACCCCTTACCCTCAACCTCCTGCAGGCAGCTGAGACCACAGCCCACTGCCCTGGTGGCTGGTACGTCCATTGCAGCCATGGCCCAGAGTTGGGCCAGAAAGGCTGCAGCCCAGGGTCTGGCTTCCCGCTGAGGCTAAAGGAAGGAATAGCTCTGTGCTGATATTCTGGCCTCCGTGCTTTCCCCATGGGAAAGGGCATCTGCACGAATGGACACACACACAGCCAAAAGCCCTGACAGAGTGACATTTATTTATAGAGGATGTGGTTTAAAATGGCTTTTTACTTTGAAAAACCATTCAAGCCAGGAATGGCAAGCTTCCCCCCTCCTTTTGGCCTCCTGGCCTGCTCTCTGAGAAGTGAGCAGCACGGTGGCACAGGCCAGGAATGGGGGCCCCAAGGGGAGACTCATTTCTTGCCCTTGCCCTTGCCCTTCTCCTTGCCCTTCTCCTTGCCCTTGCCCTTCCCCTTCCCCTTCCCCTTGACCTTCCCTTTGCTCTTGCTCCGCTTCTTCTTCCTGGACTTGAGCATGGAGCGGACCAGGTAGCCCTTCCACAAAGCCTGGATGAGTGTGGCGGCCCGCACCATGCGCAGCATCTCCTGCTCGGCCTCGATTCTCTTCTTGGCATTGACCTCCTGCTCCGCCCGGATCTGGGAGAACTCCTCCACGAGTACATTGTGCTTCTGCTTCAGCTCCTCCAGCTGGACCTTCTCCTCCTTGTGGATGATGTCAAGCTCCTCGTACTCTTCCTGGGATGAGGTTCAGGGGGTGGGGTCACCAAGCATAGGGTGCTACCTGCCATCCTCCCCCACAGGTATCCCTGCCCATCTGGAAGGGGCTTCTGCCGCAAGAGCGCCACCTGCACTAAACCTTTCTGCATCTAAGGCCCGGATGAGACCAGGAGAAGTGGTGGAGTCCATCCCCACTGGGGGGGGACCTGGCTGAAATCATCTCTGGAGGAAAGGAAGAACACAGCTGGTGGGGGTGGGGGCAGATTGGCTCTCACATTCCAGCCTGGCTATGCCTTGTTGGGGCTTCATGTTGGAGCTTCATTTGTCCCCT
Source organism: Taxidea taxus jeffersonii (assembly GCA_003697995.1). Lineage (NCBI taxonomy): Eukaryota > Metazoa > Chordata > Mammalia > Carnivora > Mustelidae > Taxidea > Taxidea taxus. The sequence continues at coordinate 14,339 of RCUC01119101.1, forward strand.
GCAACGGGGGGACAATTGCAAACCCAGGAAGTGGGTGGGAGCTTTCTGCAAGATTAAAAGATGGGGTGAACACCATATACCGATGCGGTGCCAGGCACACAGTGCGGACGTAAAAATGCAAGCTCTGGGGCACCAGGATGGCTCGGTTGGTTAAGCATCCAACTTGATTTCAGCTCAGGTCATGATCTCAGGGTCATGAGATCGAGCCCCACATCAGGCTCTGTGCTCAGTGGGGAGTCTGCTTGGGATTCTCTCTCTCTCCCTCTCCCTCTGCCCCTCCCCTCACTCATGTTCTCGCTTTTTCTCAAAAAATCTTCTTTTTTTTTTTTTTAAAGCTACTCCTGCCACTAAAGCTGTGTTTCTCACAAAGATAGCCAGAGTGGAACTTTCACAGGTGACTGAGCCCCACAGTTCTTCCTTATGTCCAGCCTTTGCCTCCTGCTGCAATTTACAGCTGTCCTCACTCCCTTCCACTCACACTTACCAAGTATCTGCCAGAAGCAAAGAGCTGAGTACACTCGGTCTCTGCCGACAAGGAACCCAACGCCCTCACGGGGATCAGAGAAATAAGAGAGCACGGCCTCTGAACTCCCTCCTCCCTGGAGCACTTGTGATAGGAGAGAGCAAGACCCTGACTTGCCCTTCTCCTGACTTGGGACCACTCAGAGACTGATGTCATCTCCAGTGCTTGCCAAGCCTTCCTGGCCCTGAAGCTGGGTCCATGGGCCCCAGTGTTAGTACAAAGCTGTGGGGAGGGGTGTGATGGGCTTAAGGGCACCCTGTTTTCCAGGCCACCATTCCCTAAGCACTTCCAGATCCTGCACTGGGTACAAGCAATTGTGACAATGGTGCCTCACTGCTTCGCCATCCTGGTCCCAGCACTGTCCTTACTGCCTCTGCTGATCACAGGCAGATCAAGCTTGGAAAGGTCAAGCCCCTTGCTTCAGGTCACCCCGCCGGTAAGTGGCACTAGAGTAGAGCCTCCGAGTGATAATGGGGACCATCTTCTCTGCACTATCCCAGCACGTGGCACATCTCAGACCCAAGGCGGAAACTTGCTGGGTGACCTAATGAAGTAGGGGAGGCAAGGTCATGTCTGAGTCGACCGGCCCGGAAGGAGCTCCAGCTGCAAGGCTGCTGGCAGAAGCTGAGCGCAGAAGGGACAGAAAGTATGGGATTCGGACACTAGATGGAGCCAAGATCGTTGGGCCTAGTGATAAGCACTTACTAGCATGCAGCTTCTGGCCCTTTCCTTTTCCATCTCTAGCCTCGCTGCCCCAGGCCAGACAAACCTCAGGCCTAAGGAAGGAGGCAGGAAAGACTGGCCCAGACCTTGGTGCAGACTATGCACCGTTCCTACAGGATCAGGGCAATGCCCTTGAGAAACGGATGGCAGCACGAATACCTGCTTCTCACCCATCTCCATATCGTACTTCTGGATCCAGTTCTCGATTTCTGTCTCCACTTTATATTTCTTCTAAAAAAACACAATGAGTCAGTGTTTGATGGATTAATATGAATAGTAAACTGCACCAAGCTCGCCCTTCACCAGGGTTAATGCCTTGCCCACTGAATCTACTCAGCATGGTAGTTTCTCCTCCATTGCTCAGATGACAAAACTGGGGATCAAATGTGCTGACTCACTTGCCCAAGATCACAGTGCTAACCAGTGGTAAGGCCTGGAACTGGAAGCCAGAGGTCAGGCTCCAGAACATTCTAGGCAAGAGAGTAGCAGGTGCAAAGGCACTGAGGTAGGAACAGGCTTGTGGTTTTAAGAACAGACTTTGAGGGGCGCCTGGGTGGCTCAGTGGGTTAAAGCCTCTGCTTTCGGCTCAGGTCATGATCCCAGGGTCCTGGGATTGAGCCCCGCATCGGGCTCTCTGCTCAACGGGAAGCCTGCTTCCCTCTCTGTCTCTGCCTGCCTCTCTGCCTACTTGTGATCTCTCTCTCTCAAATAAATAAATAAGAAAAAAAATTAAAAAAAAAAAAAAGAGCAGACTTTGAGGGGCACCTGGATGGCTCAGTGGGTTAAAGCCTCTGCCTTCGGCTCAGGTCATGATCTCAGGGTCCTGGAATGGAGCCCCGCATTGGGCTCTCTGCTCAGCAGGGAGCCTGCTTCCCCCTCTCTCTCTACCTGCCTCCCTGCCTACTTGTGATCTCTCTCTCTCTCTCTTTCTGTCATATAAATAAGTAAAATCTTAAAAACAAACAAACAGATTTTTGAGCCAGTGTGGCCTGAATGGAGTGACTGAGGAGGAGCGGGGTCCCAGGGAGGTCAGAGTGAGAAGCTGTGGAAGGAAATGTCAGCAGGGGAAGGAGTTTAGATCCTAGTGTAACGGAGGGGAAGCAAGCTGGGTGTGTGTGTGCTGGGGCTCAGGGGAGATGATGGAGAGACAAAAGAAGAGATGACATTAACTGAACACTTTACTATTGAATCTCATGCAATCCTCCTAACAACCCGTTAGCCTAATCTGATCACTTTTGCTTTCAGGATGGCAAAACTGACTTATTTCACTCAGCATAATCGCCTCTAGTTCTATCCATGTCAATGCAAATGGTGGGTATTCATCCTTCTGATGGCTGAGTAATGTTCCATTGTATATATAAACCACATCTTCTTTATCCCTTTGTCTGTTGAAGGGCCTGTTGGCTCCTTCCACAGTTTGGCTATTGTGGATATTGCTGCTTTGGGGTGCACGTCCCCCTTCTTTTCATCTGTATCTTTAGGGTAAATACCCCGTCGTGCGATTGCTGGGTGGTAGGGTAGCTCTATTTTTAACTTTTTGAGGAACCTCCATACTGTTTTCCAAACCCCAGGAAACAAACTGAGGGTTTAAGAGGGTAGGGGTGCGGGGCGATGGGGGAGCTGGGTGATGGTATTAGGGAAGGCACGTGTTGTCATGAGCACTGGGTATTATATGCCACTAATGAATCATTGAACACCGCATCAAAAACGAATGATGTACTGTGTGGTGGCTAACTGAGCAGAAATAAATAACAAACAAATAAATAAATACATAAATAAGGCAAAACTGAGGCTAGAGGAGCTTACAGAATTTGTCTGAGGTATCTGAACTCTCCTTCACGTCCTTTGCTCGAGGTGGGTATTATCAACCCTGGGGCGGGGGTGGGGGGGCTCAGAGTAGTTAAAGAACTTGCCCAAGTCACATAGCCGGCCTGCTGCGGGACAGACCAGTCTCCTTGTCCCAGTCCCCAGGGCCTGTGTGCAGCACCCTCCCGCTCCCAGGGGACGCTGGCTCAGTCCTGGGCTTCCCCGTTCCCCCGCTTTCCTCCTCAGGGGAACTGTTCCTTGGGTGCCTGGAGCAGCCCTGCCTTGCCCTGCCCTCCCTCTGCCTCTCCCCGAGCCCGAGCCCTGCCTCCCCAGCCCCGCCCCCCTCCATCTCCCTTGTCACCACCACCCCCACCCCCTGCTGTCCCTGGGCACCTTCCTCAGCGCCTGCTCTGCCTCCCGGTTTTCTGCCACCAGATTGTGGTATTGGGACCTCAGGGTCAGTAACTCCTGCTGGATCTTGGCCACCCTGGCCTGCGAGGCCCGGAAGTCAGCCTTCTGCTGCTTCTCAGCCTCCTGCTTGGTGCGAAGGAGGCTGTTCTCCGAGAGCCTGAGCACCTGGTGCAGGTGGTTTTTCAGTTCTTGGATCACAAAGTTCTCTTTCTCCACCTGGGCTGGGAAGACCAGAGGCTCCATTACTCCCTCCCGAATGCCCAATAATCCCAGGAGAACCAGCATGACTGCCTGCTCCCCGCGGGCAGAACAGGCCATCTGCCTTACTACCTCGCAGATTCCTACCCCTCACGCCCTGGCTGGACAGAGACCGTCTGCTTACAGACAAGGAAGGGGGCCGGTCATCTGTCTGGGGCTGTACAGCTGAGCAGGGACTCGAGGCCAGGTCCGTCTCGTTCAGGGCCCATGTTCTTGGCCACCCCCTGCCTCCTGGCAAGAGTGATGGGCACAGGCGAGCCGGAGAGATGCTGCCAGGCAAGTCAGGGCCAGTCACAGTGCTCCTGCCCGGGGCACAGAACCGGGAATGCTCAGTTGGCAGAGACACTTGGTTTCATTTAGGAAAGTAGGAGATACACATACTGTGGGTATTGCCACCTGCTGAAGCCCAAGGGCCTGACTTGTCCCCTGCCCTCAGTTGGTTCGAAAACAGGAACAGGGGTCAAGGATGGGGCCGTTTTGCAAATAAGCTCCATAGGCTGGTCCCAAGCCCCAGAGTCTCCCTCAGAGCACATCAGTGCTGTGGCAGGCTCAAGCCAGCCGCCTTGGGCTGGGCCGCAGGGGTTCTGAGCTCGCTTCCTGCCCACAGGGAGCCCCGAGGCAGGAGGGGCCTTTGGGCAAGCCTAGCCTGTGCACAGGGCTTCCGGCTCTAGGTGGTGGGTTCTAGAGCAGGTGGTATTTTCAGCAGTCAGAGCTTTTCCCTAATTGGTGTCACTCCCTTATTT
>RCUC01119103.1:0-15507 GCA_003697995.1 Taxidea taxus jeffersonii
CCCCCCCAGCCAATGGAGACCTGTTGGCACCACAGCCTCACACTTAGCTTCTGGACACTAGATGGGCTGTCCAGGCAGGGCCTGAACTGAAAGGGAGACAGGAGGCTCGGAAGCCTCCAGGTTCCCCTGGATGGCATTCCCAGAAGCAGCCTTGGCGGGGGGCGGAGGGGGGGGCTTCCTGGGTACTGAACAGGAAGGGTGCGCTGGGTGCCACGCTTACCTTTGTTGGTTTCACTCTCTCTGATAAGAAAGGAGCCTGTCTTATTGATTGGAGCCAGAAGCTGCCTCTCAGCCTCTTTCCGGCTAATTGACCTAAAGAACCATCTGGAAAAGGGAAAAGGCAGGCAAACCTCAGAGGCCGACCATACTCCTTGGAATATTCTTATCCATGCCTCCCTTCTAAGCTGTACACCTCCTCCCACTCCGGTCCCCAAAATAGCGTTTTCCTGTTTTCAGGTTAACCCAGAAATAATAACACTCCTCACATCTTGATTCATGAAATGCCCTTTGGCCCCTGGGCCCCCTTTACTTTTTACTTCCCATCAGCGGATGGACTTACTGCTTTCCTGAACTGAGAACATTTTTGGGTGCCCTTTGTTAATTCTACTCTGGGAAAATGTACCTAACCACCTTCCCTCCAAGCAGCCCCTCCTTGAGGTCAAGTCTGAATTCCACAAAGTTCTGAACCCTCAGAGCACAGATTCCCGCCATGTTCCTCTCAAGCAGGGACCAGTCAGTGTGGAAGTCAGTGCCCAGGACCCCACACACTGCTCCAGGGAGAGGTGCAGGCCTGGGAGTGCCAGAGAGAGAACCCTCCCGAGGGCGACCATTGCTGGATGAGGGATACCAGGTGAGGCCACTAACCCAGTTCCAGCACTTTGCTCATGAGTTAAACAGACTCTCAGCTCTTTCAGGGAAAAAGCTCCATCCTACTCATTTCTACAGCTTTCTCCACATGTGGACAGAGTCAGAGTCTGGGTCCTGTTTGTTCAGTGCATGCTGTAGGAGGAAATGAGTGACTGCTGCTGTGCAGAAGTGGGTTATGAGGGTTCTGGGGAGTACCATCTCTGGAGGCCAATTCTGAGTGAGGCCACCACGCTGTGAGTACCCTGAGTCCTGCCCATCGGAGGCCCTGGAGGAGAGGGAGCTGATCATCATGCCTCAAGGTTAGCTTGCAAGGTCATGGGCCTGTAGGGACCTTTACATCCAAATAAATCAGGGGAGGAGCAGTTCCATTTCACAGATGGGAAGAGTGAGGTGAGCACAGAGGGGTGGTTCCCTGAGCACCAGGCTGTCTGGGTCTGTGGATAACACTTCCTCAGCAGCTCCAGTTATGCCCTTTTCCAGCTCCCTCCATGCTATGCTCCCAGAAGCTCACCTTCCAGCCCCTTTCAGACCCCTCCCTGCCCAGCAGCCCCCAGGGTGGAAGCAGTAATCGGCCTCGGCTTTGAAGGGCCCTCCGTGTGTCCACCTACTTTTCCACTTCCAAGGTCTCCACTCGGGCCACAAAGTTGCTGGGCACGTAGCCTTCTCTTCCAGTGATGAGAGACCTGGCCAACCACCAGTCTCCAACTCTACAGAGGAGGAGGGAAAACCAAAATGGCATAGTGGCTCCTGTGGGTATCTCTGGGGGGCGCTCACAGCCCTTCCCCAACTCTGATCCCATCCCTGAGGCAGAGGATGCACGGAGAGCAGATGAGAGGGAACTGGTATGAGTTGCTCAGTGAGGGGGGTGCTAAATTGCTGAGCATCTTGCAGATTGGTCCAGGGAGGAAGGGCTTGGTGAAGACTCCAGAGGAAGAGTTTGTCCAGACAGGCTAAGAATGCCAGAGGGCCCCTGTCTTCTGTGAGTAGCCTTCCTCTTGGCTAATGGGACAGAGTGAGAGTTCAGTGAGTGAGTCGGGACCAGACAGGAAAGACAATAGCAGGAGGAGAGATGCTGCCCAAAGGAGGAGCTGGGCAGCCCTCGTGTGCCCAGAAGGTCGAGGCTTTCATGCTTTGGGCTCAAGGCCATCGCAGAACTTCAAGAACAAAAGCAAAACCTCCAGGCTCCACAGAACAAGCCCGACCTTTGAGAGAGAGCAGACTTTGGAGGCGTTTCTGAGAGGGAGCCCTAGAAATTAAGTAAAGATGATTTCATGGGCAGAGTCCTGTGCGAGGTCTTGGCTGGCAAGGGAGACACACAAACCTGTGGTGGAGCAGCCAGGCAAGTGCTGTGCCCATCAGGAGGGCTTCATGGAGGAGGTGACGTTTGAGGTGGTTTTGGAGGAGAAGTAGGATTTGACAGTGGAGTAGGAGATAGTGAATGGAAGCCACCTTGTGAGAAAGACTTTTGAATGGTAGATAGAAGGAGGACAACTGGGTCAAGGTAAAAAGAAATGGTGGGTGACTGGACTGGAGGTGGAGCGACAGAGGAGATACTCATGGACGGTAGGGGTGGGGTGGGGTGAGGAGGTGGATGGCTGGGTGGCTGTCCCACTGTGATAGGGAGCCTCAGAGTCCCCTGACCACAGGACCTCATTCCAGGAACTTACTCCTTCAGTATCTGCAGCTTCTCCCCTTTCAGCATCTGCAGGTCCCTGTCATTCACTGAGCTGTAGTCATACAGGGCCACCACGAAGTGCTCCTCTAGAGGGAACAAGGAAGAGATGAGCACCACTTGGGCCCAGCAGAGTGAGGGCAGGGGCTGGGTGAGTCTGTGCTGTGGGCTATCCCTGGCTGCCATGAGGTCAGGAGGACACAGGGACAGAGGGGAAGCTGTGGTGTGCTTTCTCGCTTACTGAGGCAGCAGGGGAATCTCCTGTCTGGCAGATTGACCTCCTAACCTTGCTGCTAGGAATAAGGATGGGCTGCCCCTCACAGTCTGTCCTGTCATCCCATCTGGTCTCCACATCAAAGCCCTAAGGCCTGGCCAGAGCTACCCTCTCAGGGAGTGGCTAGCAAAGATTTAGGGAGATTGGCTGCACTGGGCTGAAGGCTGCCATCCCAAGTTTGGGAATGAGCGTTGGCTGATTCCTTATTGCCTCGAAGACACATCACCTTCCCTTCTCTTCCCCTTCCCCAGCTGCCCCTCCTCACCTCTGTTCCAAAGGGGGTAGTGGTCTTGGAACATGGCTGCTGTAACCTTGACCTGTAACTGTGCCCAAGGCCCTGTCACAGTGCTCCTGGCAGGTGGTACCCTGACTTGCTGCTAGGCCCCGGGAATGGACATCCGGATGGCCACTGCGAGTAAGGAGGGTTTTTCTGCCAGCTCTGGGGGGCCAAGAGCCATCGGAAAAGGTCACTTGGAGACCACCTCGCTCACCTGGGAGCGGATAACTCAGCTTTGTCACCAATGTGTGGTGTGACGGCTAGTCACCTCCCCATGGGGGGAAGAGGGGATTGGAATAGATGACAATGCCCCCCCCACACCTCCAGTTCTAAGATTCAAGTCTTTGCATCAAAGATAGTTTATTGCTTTCCCCAGGGCTTCCTTGCTGGGGGCTCGAACCACCCCCCCTCTCCCCACAGTAAGAAGTGAAGGACAAGCCTTGTGGTAATCAATCGTGAGCCCCAGCAGGATGAGAAACACCAGGTAAGACAACTCATCTGGTTTCAGCATTTTGTTTGGGAGTTTGACAGACTCTGAGCTCCCTCAGGTTGAGGAGCCTTGTCTTATTCAATTTTATAGCCTCTCCAGTATTCGGAAAGAGCCAGGCTCTGGGTACTATTTGTTCAGTGCACGTTGGGTGAGGCAATGAGGGGCCCAGGCTGTCCAAGCTTCTCGTGCTCCTGCAAGCCAGTTCTGAAGGAAACGACCATCCTGTGAGCCACGCCCCACAGGTTCCAAACCCCTGACCCATGGTCACTCATTACATGACCCCCCACTGTCCTACCCACCAGAGTGACAGTAGAGACGGGTGAAAGAGGGTGGCATGAGTGGTCAGAAGACCAGCAGCAGCTTTGGAAAGTGGGGAAGTTGGGGAGAAAGATACTGCTTTCTATCTTTCTTGGAACAGACTCAGGGCAGGAGGGAATACGCAGACCCATCAGCCCTAGCCCTTTGACGTTGGGAGTTAGAATCTTTGAAAACTTGGATTTGTTTTTTATGCTATTTGTATTTATTGTAATGTTTTCCTTTTTGTCTCATTTATAGTTTGTAGTTCTTTTTGAAAAACAAGACACAAAACCCACCCAGGCTCAGATACAGGAACTGGGTCTTGGTTCCTGGAGGGGCCCCTGTGGGCAGGTGAAGCCTGGGGTAGAGTTGGGCCACACCCCTCGCTGTGCCTGGTTTAGTTGCCTTCCCCCATAGCCTCCACCTCGCTGACCCTAGAGGGCCTCCCCCATCCTGCTCCCAGCTGGGCCCCTGTTCTGCCTATGCAGAGCCTGGGCCCAGGGCAGATGGCCTGGAGAGCCTCGGCTTCAAAAGCAGCCCCTTCTTACCTTGGTCTGGACACATATCCGGAGGTGCAGGAGCCAGGTGGTTAAACAGCACCTGCAGCAGAAACACACACACACACACACACACACACACACTGTGGTATTTCCACACCCCCCAACCCCAAGGCCCGGGCTGGGAAGATGTTACACCTGTCACCCGGGTGCTCTGGAGGGCGTATTTCCCTAAAATTCAACAAATACATCCCTAGGTATATACCCTGTAGAGAAACTTCTGCATGTGTGTATCAGGAACCATGCACGAGAATGCTCCCAGCAAAAACTACAATAATACATAAGAATTGTAAAGGGTGGAAATCGTCCTTAGAACTAACGACAGAAAAATAGGCAAACTGGGGCACAGTCATGCAAGGAAATGCTACGCCACTGTGGGAACTTCTGAGCTCCAGCTATGCGCATCAACGTGGATGAAGGTCACAGACATAACGGAGATCTGACAACCACGTCTCAGAAGAATACATGCCGCTTGATTCAATCGAAAGTTCACAACCGGCAAAATGAAACTAAACAGTCTTTAGGAGTATACGCACATGTAATGATACAAAACAGCAAGCTAAGGAATGATAGACACCTTCAGGATAGGGGCCTAGGATGAGGAGATGGACTTGGGTGGGGACAATATTCACTATTCCTGAAGACCAAAGGGGCTGTGCTGGGTATTCATTTCATTATCCTTTTAATTTGGTGGATGTGTTACGAGTGTTCTTTGTTTATCTTCCATATTTATTGAACAGTTTTGAAGCAGCATTTTGCCACATGGTACATACAATATGGCCCCATTGAAAATATAAACACATAATATAAAAAACATCAAGAATAGGGTCTGGGAACAGGGGCTCTGTAGTGCTAACTCTGGTTATCGCTGGCTAGTGGGATAATGAGTGTTTATAATTTTTCTCCATAATTAGAATATATTATATGATTTCTTTTTTTAAAGTTAAAAACTCTGGGGCACCCGGGTGGCTCAGTCAGTTGAACATCTGCAGTTGGCTGGGGTCGTGATCCCGGGGTCCGGAGATCGAGTCCCGTGTCAGGCTCCCTGCTCAACGGGGAAATGAGGAGTCTGCTTCTCCCTCTCCCTCTGACCCTTGCCCCTGCTCATGCTTGCTCTCTCTCTCTCTCTCAAGTAAATAAATAGTCTTTAAAAACATAAAGTTTAGGGGCACCTGGGTGGCTGAGTGGGTTAAGCCTCTGCCTTCGGCTCAGGCCATGATCCCAGGGTCCTGGTATCAAGCCCCACGTTGGGCTCTCTGCTCAGAGGGGAGCCTGCTTCCCCCTCTCTCTCTGCCTGCCTCTCTGCCTACTTGTGATCTCTCTCTCTCTCTCTTAAATTAATTTAAAAAAACCTTTAAAAATAAATGAATAAATTTAAAACATTTCAGCCTCTATAACTTATTAGCATGTAACTTTGGCGATAGTACTCAGTCTAAGTCTGAGTCTATCCCAACCATCACTCACTCATTCAACAACCATCTCATTGTTCTGTGCTAAGTTGAGACACAGATAAAATGCCTTGTTTGTCTAAGAAATGGGATTAGCAATCCCATGCCCCATCAGATCACTGTTGGACTAAAGTGATGAGCTGTTGAATGTGCCCCTGGAGGCAGAGAGCAAGAGAGCAGGTTCCAGGCATGACTCCCAACTGCCCCCAACCAAAAAGGGATAGGTGGCCAGGTCGGGGGGGGGGGGCTGTCACAAACAGTCATCTAAAAATGCTTCTTTGGGATGTAGTAGCCTCTGTGGAAAGGTGCCAAGTGTTCTGTAAACAAGCCAGAACGGCATCTCAGGCTCCACGGGAAGCTGAGGGTTTGCTGGAGAGATGTGGCTAGTCTTAGGGTTCCTCATTCCTGGAGAGTAACTCCTTGGAAGGTGGGCAGCAGTGCTAGGAAGGGGACTGTTGTCCAGGAGCTTCTGGGTAGGGGTGCAGGCAGCAGACGTTGCCAAGTGCCTCAGACCAGTTCCCACCACACCCTCTTCTCAAGCTGACTTTTTTTTTATTTCTTTTTCTCTTCAAGGCCGCCCTTGTGAAATGAGAATTGGCTAAGAATTACTGGGGACTATGCATGCCCGGTTCTGTGCTAAGGGTAGTATGTTATGGAATTGCATGGTTGTATATACATCACATATTGTTACCTCCCTATCAGTAAGTCACTTTCACTATACCCATTTTACAGATGCGGAAACTGAGGCATAGGGGAGTTAAGTAACCTGCTTCAAAGCACACAGCTATTCAATGTAAACACTGGCACTCTGGCTGCTAAACATCTTCTACTATACTGCCACACCAGCATGAGGTGGCTGCCACGTTTGGTGGCAGGGGCAAGGGGCAGATTTGTCAGAGCCCTGAATTATCTAGAGATGGCCCAGATCCTGGCTGGAGACAAACATGTGCTCTTTGCTCTTCTTCCTCCCCCTCCCTTTCCAGCTGGGAACAGCCATCACTCACCAAGGGTGGCAGTGGTGGGGGATCTTTGCTCTGGGTGCTGACCTTCACAGGACTCCATCGGGCCTTACTCTTCTCCTTCACCTGCTTTTTGCTGCTTACCACTCCCATCCTGTCAGAGAACACACAGCAGACTGGTGACGTGAGTAGGCCTTCACAGCCCCAGTATAGAAGAGCTCTCCCAACCGCTTCTGGATGGCCAGTTAGAGAGAAGAGGAGGAGAAATGGAAGTGGGAGGGCAATGAAGGTCCAAATCAGAACAAGGAATCAGTAGGGAATCTGCAGGCTAAGCTTGCATTGTCTTTTTTTCCCCAGAGCAGGAAGAAGTGGTCCAGAGAGAAGGAATGACTGGGTTTAGGACACAGAGATCATCTGTCTGAGTAAACTGCCAGAAACTGCTGGGGTGGACTCCAATGCCCTAGGGACAGGAGCCCTGGCATCCGGAAAGTGTCTGATGATGATTCTGGTGGTCTGGGTTCTAGTCTTCACTTTGCCACGGTCTGCATTACGTGGGAAGGTCACGTTCCTCTCCCAGCCCATATAAGAACATGTCTGAGGTTCTTTCCCACTCAGATTTTCAGGTGAGAGGCTATAAATTCAGGGCCCAGGGATGGTTCAGGCATCTGAGGCCAACTGCCTCTTCTCAGGAATCTCAGGGAAACTTCCTTAGAGGTGAAAGAAATACAGCCAAGATTCTTCTTGGGTAAAGGATCATAGAATGACAGAAGTGGGAAAGATGCTAGAGACCACAGCCAACATCACCCACGACATCAGCACCTCCTCCTTTAAGAAGGGCTTACACTTGACCGGGAACTTCACAAACCCTGTCTCCGTCATCCTTTTCACTCTAAAGTATGTGTAAATAGGTGTTATCCCTGTCCCAGACTGAGGTTAGACATGCTGGTTCATGGTCACTTAACCTTCGAAGAGCCAACTCTGGAGCCCTGGCTGACCACTGACTACCACACTCCACCTCACACCTGGCCCATCCACAAGAGGCACACGTTTAGAGGAAAGGACCTTGAGTTCCTGCTCTTGTCTGAAGGGCCGTGCAGTTGGTGGAGGGTTCCTGACTGCTTTTGGATGTGTTCACAGCATTTCTTTGATTCCAAGATGCCTCTCCCACCCCTTTTTTCCACATTTCAATATTTCTGAAACCATGATGTGTTTTACAACTGGTGATGGTTCATAAAGTAAGTAGCAGCATCTTTTTTCCCTATATCAGTTGTCATAAAATAAATGCTAGCATTCCTTCCAAACAGTGGTTTTTTCCACCTTTCCAGAAAGGTGAAAGCACATATCTCATATTACTTTTCCTCAAACTCTCCTTGAAGAAAAGGAAGACTATAATAATCTTAAATACAGGACTGAGAGCCACAATAGATAATCCATGAATACTTAGTTGAGGTATGCCTTGGGTACAGGGTATGCAATACTTTACATTTGTAAAGAACAGGACTTTTTAAATGAAATTTGGTACCAAAGTTATGGGCCAACATTTCAGTTTTCAGAGATTTTTTTGGTATCAGAATTTTGCATAAGGGATTATGGGTTTTTATTAAGAATTGATACTGAGCTTCATGTCACATCGAGCTCTCTGCTTAGCAGATGGTCTGCTTCTACCTCTCACTCTACTTCTGTACTCTCCCTATCTCTCTCTCTCAAATAAGTAAATTAAGTCTTTAAAGAGAAAAAAAAGAATTGATATTGAATTTTATCAGGTACTTATTGACTATCTTTAAATATGATAATTTAATTTGTTGATGACTTTTTAAATAAAAAGTAGGTCTTTAAGTAAATTTCCAACTTCTTCTACAAGAATTTGTCAGTTCCCATTTTTCCTCTCCCTTGCGCCATTTTGATGATTTATATGATTTATAAATCTTTGACTTCCTTCATATTTTCCAGTTTGTTGCCATAAAGTTTTATGTAGTATTGTCTTGTAATTATTTCAACCTCTTCTCTTTCTTATGTCCTCTTTCTGGTTCCTAATATAAATTAAATTAACCTTTAATAATAATTATAATTTTTAATTGGATAAAATTATCTGAAATTTTCTCTGACCAAATAAAGTTTTAATCTAGCTTTAAAATAATGATAAAGTAGACTGTAATCAAAACAGATAAAATTGGAATAAAGAGACATATTATCAGTGGAGTAGAATAATAAGCATGCATACAGATTATAGTGCATTTGGAATTGCATATATGAAAAAGGTACATTTTAATTCAAAGGAGAACTGATGGTTTATTTTAATAAGTGACATTCAATAAGTGGCTGTCTACCTAGAAGAAAAAGCAATCAAACGCCTACCTCACAGCATATTAACAAATAAATTCCACATGTACTGAAAAAATATTAAAAATTTTTATAAAATTAATTGAAAGAAAATTTAGGAGACTATATATATGACCCAGAGTTTAGAAATAACAATGAACAATGATAAAATAGTCAGAAGCTGAAAGGACAAAAGACATATTGATAGCAAAAATACAAATTTATAAAAGTGAAAGGTATTAGATAGTTAAAGAAATCATTATGAAGTCAGTACCTGAACAATAGATTGGGAAAATGATTTGCAAGGCATACTGCAGATAAATGTGTATTTATAATATACACAGAGCTCGTGTGAATAAACAAGAATATGGTCTAGCATACAACCCACTCAATAAAAAAATGAATAAAGATTGTGAATGTCAGTTCATCCAACACAAATCCCACTAGCTAAGCAAACATGTGAAAAATGTTAAAATTACTTACTGATGGGGGAATGCAAGTTAAGATAATAAAATAATCACATTACATCAATAAGATTGGGGAAAAATAAAAGGAATGATAATACCAATTGTTGATGGGAAAGCAAGGGAGAATTACATTTTCATACATTTCTGGTACAAAAGTATTTAATATAATTACTGTTCTTTCATTATTATGTCTTCTTCCCCATTGTATTTCTAGGATCAACCCTCAGTAAAGGCTGGGATCTTTTTTTTTTTTTAAAGATTTTATTTATTTATTTGTTAGAGAGAGAGAGAGAGAGAGAGCAAGCACAGGCAGACAGAGTGGCAGGCAGAGGCAGAGGGAGAAGCAGGCTCCCTGCCAAGCAAGGAGCCCGATGTGGGACTCGATCCCAGGACGCTGGGATCATGACCCGAGCCGAAGGCAGCTGCTTAACCAACTGAGCCACCCAGGAGTCCCAAGGCTGGGATCTTTATTTTAACTAATTTTTTAATCCAAATTGCCTAGCAAGGAGTAAGGACTTAATAGATATTTGTCAGACAAATAAAATATGAAATATTACTGACTGTGTAGAAATTTTTCCAGTATTATTAAAATTAAAGAATACATATATCTTTTTCTTACATTAAAAAGCTTTCTTTTTTTATTTAATTTAATTTCTTTTCAGTGTAACAGAATTCATTGTTTATGTACCACACCCAGTGCTCCTTGCAATACGTGCCTTCCATAATACCCACCACCTTCAAAACCCTCAGATTGTTTTTCAGAGTCCATAGCCTCTCATGGTTCATCTCCCCCTCCAATTTCCCTCAACTCCCTTCTCCTCTCCATCTCTCCATGTTCTCTGTGTTATTTCTTATGCCCCACAAATAAGTGAAACCATATGATAATTGACTCTCTCTGCTTGACTTATTTCACTCAGCATAATCTCTTCCAGTCCCGTCCACATTGATACAAAAGTTGGGTATTCATCCTTTCTGATGGAGGCATAATACTCCATAGTGTATATGGACCACATCTTCCTTATCCATTCATCCGTTGAAAGGCATCTTGGTTCTTGGCACAGTTTGGTGACTGTGGCCATTGCTGCTATGAACATTGGGGTACAGATGGCCCTTCTTTTCACTACATATATCTTTAAATTTACAGTCCCACTTCTGGGAATCTCAGAGACTAATCAAACATCATTATGTAGGAATATATGCGATATAAGAATGTTTATTGCAGCAATATTTGTAGCAACAAAAAGCAAAACAAAAAAACTCTGTAACTGGTCACCATTTGGGGAATTGTTGAATAAATATGCACTCTAAAAGTCTCTAATATATTACACAACTCTTAAAAAGAATGTACTACATCTTTACAAGTGAAGCTAAGAGGACTTTTCTAGAACATGCTGTTACATGAGAAAAGCAAGATGCACAGAAGTGCATAGTTATTCCATATTTGGAAATACCAAAGAATGAGAAAAGAAACCTCTATGTAGACACATGCATACATTTTTATGTTACATGAAGAGAGGTTTAGGAGGATGAACACAAAGTTGTTTACTTTCATTATTGGTGGGAGAGGTAGAGACAGACAAGGGAGGTGGAAAAAAAAACAAAACAAAAGCAAATTACAAAAATCCTGTGTGTGTGTGTGTGTGTGTGTGTGTGTGTGTACATATTGTAGGTGTTACTTTGAAGCAGTGCCCCAAAAAGATATTTCCTAAAATGTTAATGTTGTTTATTTCAAGTGATAGGACTTCAGGTAACTTTTACCTTCTTTCATATAATTTTATATGTTCCGTGAATTCTTTAATAGGAAGCATATATTATTTGTACCAGCAGAAAAAGAGAATACCAGTGACTGGTCCAGCAACAGAGAGGCATAAGGCTTGGATCCAGGGCCAACCCCAGTTCTTAAGAACAGCCACTGAGTAGCCATGAGGGCTGCTTGAGCCTCACGCCTTTCCTGACTTCTCCCCGCCTCCTGGTTCAATGAAGGGTCAGCAGACAGCAGCTTCTAGAATTTTTCCAACTTGGACTTCTGCTTCTTCTACTGCCCAAACGATGAGCCATATCTGGTCAGCCATATTGCCACCAATTTTAAACTTCCTGACAAACGTTTTTGTTCACTTAAACAACATAACGGAACGTTTAAACAATTTGACAAAAAGTAAAATTCCTGAAATCAAATCACCCACTACTTTACTTCTTTGTCCCTCAACTCCTTAGCAGTGTAGATACAGATGACTTTCCATGGTTTCTATACATACATAGGTTCTCTATGGGCCCCTCCACCCCAGTGACTCTGACTGGAGACTAGAGCGACTCAGGAGGCCATGTGACCACTAGAGCTGTGTCTGGGGCCTGGGGCTGCCCCCCTGCTGTGATATTTTAACAGTTTCAGGCTGGGCGGAGCCAGGAAATGCAGAAGTCCATGCAAAACCAAAGTGTAACACATGCATGTCCTGGGTGGCTCCAGGTGGTTTTCTTGCACTGAGAAGACACTGGCCTCCTTTCCAGTGGTGAAGGACAGAGGATGGATGGAAGAAATGTGTGAGTCTGTGTGTCTGTGTGTGTGTGTGAGAGAGAGACAGAGAGGGAGAGAAGGTGAGAGGGTGAACACACGTGCACCTCTGCATGTATCAATGTCACAAGTGTGTCCATATGCGTGTGTGTGTATGTGTGTGTAGTGGGGGACGGCTAGCAAGAGGATGGGAAGGTGAGGCAAGGGACTTCTGTTTGTTTATTTGGAATGGATTCAAGCCCCCTGTGCAGACTTTGACCAGAGCAGGGAGGTCAGTGTTTGCCCCAGGGGAGATGCTCAAAGCCTGACAGACCCACAGCCTCAGCATGACAGGGAATGTGGTGGAGGGAGCAACTAAAAATAGAGAAATTAGAAACCCTGTATTTACAGTTGCCCAGCAGTCCACAGGTGGAAAAACACTTGGCATATATGATTTATGTGATATTCATGAAAGCATTGATAGGTTGGTTACAAATATCCTCATTTTATGGCTGAAGATAAGAGTGGTGAGGTGGCTTGCTAAGGTCACACTAAGGTGGAAGGGCCAGGAGCTGGAGGCTCTTCTCCACCCAGTACTGTCTGGAACTCACTGCTCAAAGCAGGTGCACAGGTGGCTCTGCCTGAAGCACCATCACCTTTGACCCACAATTCAGGTTCAGGTTCAGGTACCCTGTCGTCTCCTCTGTGGGGGCTGCCATGTGCCTCAGAAGCCCTCCATCCAAAGGAGAAACCTCTGGGGTTGCTGTTGGAGAGGAGAGGTCTGGGGGCTGTGTGCCCCTCTGGAGTTCGGGCACACTCAGGCAGATTTCTCCCGACTTCCTGGTGCAGTGTGGGTAGCTGGGGGTTCAAGGAACCTGGGCTCAAAACTACCTACATATGGCCGTGTGAACTTGGGGAAACCCCTAATCTCTCTGAGTCTCAGTCTCCTAATCTATAAAATGGGGAGGTATGGAACTTTTCCTTGTTTCATAAATAAAGGTTTCCTGAAAAAGCAAACTCAATGGTGAATGCTGAAAAAAAATCAAACAATTGGCTTTGCTGTTTGGTGGGGGGACAGTGGTTTTTTGCGGAATTAAGCCATGTTATGAAATTCTCAACTATGTCTCATCTATTTGGCACATCTTCACCATCTATTTTCAGCCTCTCACAGATGTTTTTAAATTAGGAGCTCATCCATCATTATGGACGTAATTTCCATGACTATTTGTGTTAAATTAGAGGAAAATGCACCAAAGTATTAAACCCATTGTGCAAACACTACTACCCGGTAAAAATGGTTGTCCTGCCAAAACTGAGCTTTTAGCAGGCGGCCACCGGCCCCTGTGATGCTGAGAACGTTCTTTCACCAGCTAACATGCTCAAGTTCCAATGCAACATATGGAAAATGTTTTGGGATGTTGAAACACAAATATGTAGGTTTTCTAAAGGTCAAGACTAACAGCTTGTACATAACTCTCATGGTTGTCATGCAAACCAACAAGATGAGAGCAGGAAAAGAACAGAGGATAGAGAGTGCTAAATAAATATTAACTAGAAGACACCCAGAGCAACTTGGGTGACACTTTCACTCTCCAGAGTCTTATGTGCCCAAAGATGGCCCTGGGATCCACTGGGATTCCCACCTCTTTTTTTTTTTTTTTTAAAGATTTTATTTATTTATTTGATAGACAGAAATCACAAGTAGGCAGAGAGGCAGAGAGAGAGGAGGTAGCAGGCTGTCCCCAGAGCAGAGAGCCTGATGCGGGGCTCGATCCCATGACCCTGGGATCATGACCTGAGCCGAAGGCAGCGGCTTTAACCCACTGAGCCACCCAGGTGCCCCTCCCACCTCTTTTAAGGAGGGTTTTCTGAGGGCCTGGTGTTAGAAGCCAGGGTGTTTGTTGGTGGTGGTGGGCAGGGGCACAAAGGCCAGTGTAGATGGTGGCTGTTGTGTGGTCCAGAAGAGTGTTGATGGCTCTGAGTCCCTCCACCTACACTTGTTGCTCCAGAAGCCCAGGCATGTTATTTTAGAGGCAGGGGGATGATTTGGTTGAAAAGAAAGTCTCGTGCATGAAGTTGTCAGGTTGACTCTGGTTTACTTTTTTAAATAGCAAGTACTGTAACGTCTTAAGTATTTCCCGTGTGCCAGATACTAAGCCAGACATGCTACATGCGCTGTCATGTTTGAGACAGACCACACAGCACGGGGGACAAAAATGCTGAGCTTTGAATCCTGGTTTTGCTATTTTCTACTTCTGTATCCTTGGCAAATTACTTAGCATTTCTGTCTCTTAGTTTTGTGATAGTAATTACTTACAACAGAGTGTTGCAAGGATTAAATTAGTTATTACAGGCTATTAGGCCATTTCAGAAAGTGTCTGGCCTGAAGTCAGTGCTTGATAAGTGATTTACTATTTTTCCGCATATACAAATTATCAATAATAATCTCTTCAGTAACGGTGTGAGATAGGCATTACTATTTTCCTTCTACAGAGAGATGAACTTGGGACATGAAAGCGTCTGTCCAGGTCAAGCGTCTGTCCTAGTAAGCTGTGGGGCGGGCCTTACATGCTGTTCTGACTGGCTCCTAAGTCTGCAGTCTGGAAACCTTGCCTTGTTATTTGCTAAAAACTTTACCTTTCTGACTTGACCTGTCAGGCATGGATGGGCAGCATCAAGGGGGAACAGGTGAGCCTATCTGCAAAGCCAGGGCTCAGCCCAGGTGTTCACTGCCATGATGAGATATTGGCTTCCCTTCAGTGAGTTCTCTCTTCCTTTATGTCTTTGCCAACATCTGGGCATTCCAAGTCCTGCCCCCATGAAGTCATTAGTGCTTCATCTATTTCCTAGTTGAGAAAAGTATAGTAATGACCCTGTGACTCTGACTCAGTAAAGAAGTCAAAGAACTTGAATTGAAACCCATTTTCTGACTCTCAGGCTGCCTCATATTTCCCTCCACAGGTAAGCATGAAATAGCAGTAGTGCTGGCTCTTAGAGTTCTATATTCTTGTGTTCATTCAGTCGCTGTCAACCATGTACTGTGTCAGGCAAAGATAGAGAGAAGAAACAAGGAAGGAGTCTGTCCTCGTGGCAGGATAGAGGTGAGACATGTACCCAAGTCACAACAATTCAAGGTAGACAGAATTACATAGTGAAAAGAGGTTTTTTGAGCTCAGCAAGAAGAAATCACTTCCATGTGGAAGAAAACACTAGCTAGATCTTAAAGGACAATTCAAATGTAATTTTTTAAGACTAAAATGATTTTTAATGAAAATTCTCAAAGTATAAAAAATATGGAGTATAATAAACACCCACATACTCATCACCCAATTCCATAATTGCACATTACTTTCTTGACATTAAGACAAATCATTTTATAAATAAAGGATTGA
>RCUC01119106.1:0-12808 GCA_003697995.1 Taxidea taxus jeffersonii
CCCCCCCCCTGCACCCCACAGTCAAACCAAAAGTGAATGCCGCTAAAAAAATTCAGACCAGGACCCCAAAGGGGATTTCATGTGCACGCTGCCAGTGAGCAGAGGGTAGTGCCTCTCTGAGTGTCTCTCTGAGTGCCTCGTTGTGCCCTATAGCATGCTTGGTGCCCGCATGCATTTTTGTTTTCATCGTCACAGTAACTCGAAGAGGGGTGTGCTGACACCCTGGTTCCCCGTGTGAAAACATGGACACCAGGAAGTTAGGGATGTGCCAGGAACACACAATAAGGGACAGGGTTGGAATTCACATCACATCTGCCTGACTTCAACCTCTATTGTTGGTCAGCTGCTAGAATTGGGGGTTCAGATCGGGCAGGGTTGGGGACACACACACACAATGCCTGCCAGTGAAATCCATCCCTCCCCGGGTCCCCACCCACACAACCCTTGAGGTTTCCTGCCACTCTTGCTCTGCTAGGGGACCAGCTCCTTTGGTGAGCATCGTTTTCTCCCTGGCCCCAAGGGAGTCACTTAGTATTTCTGCCCGGTTCCTTCTGTGGAGGTGAGCAAGAGCCATTCTTTACAATGATTTAGAGGCCGAATGTCACAGGAACGTGTCTCCTTGTCTGTACATTGATTCTTTTATTTCGGGAGCCGTTTGGCCAGCGGCAAGCCTGTAACCGCCCATACTGGGCACATACATTTCAGCTGTCTTGGTCACTCACAGTTTCTTGGACGACCCAGGTCTCTGCAAACAGGTATTTCTCGGTCTTGTAATCTCTGAGATGCTGGTACTTTATAAAACCCCCATCTAATGCGGCTTTCTTATTTTTAAAAGCCTGGAAAATATGAGAAAAAACAAATCACCTGTGATCTCCTCACCCAGAGCTCATGCTTGGGTCTGTAATCATCTGTGTCTGTTTTCTCAGTATTTATACACGTATATAATCAGAGTCACATAGCGTAGGTGACTTCTTGCTGTTACTAATACTAGCTATGGTGCTGGCGTTAGTCCAGGAGATATCGAGCTCTTTCCGCAAGTTGTATATGCTGGTCCCAGGACATGCCGGAAGGGAGATTGACCACATGAGTTTTGACGTACACTTGCTGACTGTCAGTGGCCGGGGGGCTGCCCAAGTTCTGAATATTTTATCAACCGTGGTAGAGGAGAAGCTGATTCTTTCCGGCGCGCCCATCACAGAAGTTTGTTTCCTGGGTGGAATGTTCTTCAAGAGTAAGGAGATCACTTAAACATGATTCCTATAGGAGCTGTGTCACTCTCTGAGGAACCAGCTCTTCATTTCGAGAAAGTGAAAAGCCAAACCATTTGCCACGAAAAGTTTGTACATAACATGTGGGAAGACTAAGGTAACTTCTTTTGATCTTTTTTTTTTTTTTTAATCCTAGTTAGGTAGCATACGGTGTTCTGTTAGTTTCAGGTATACAATGTAGTGATTCAGCACTTTCCTCCATCACCCAGTGCTCATATGACAGGTGCACGCCTCAGTCCCCATCACCTATTTTGAACATTGGACTCCTCCAGCCAGTTGTCATTCCCTTGCAGTAATAAAACAGGGAGTGCGGGTTCTCAGAGTTCCAGTTAGCATGTGGGTTTACTTTCTGGTCTGTTGTATAATCTACCGTTGTTAGGAACGTGAATCACCTACTCATCTCATACTTTGGAATTCTTTAGGATTCTGTCTTGGGAGATTGTTCCCAATAGAAGTGACCTGCCAAATGTATTGCCCACATAATCTGGAAGCTTCTACGGCAATTGTGGTGCCAGCAACCCAAAATACACTGGGACTTGTTTTTGTATATCTTAAGCGTCCAAGTATTTAGAACCAAAAATGTAAAACAACTCACAACAGATTAGTGGGAGGATAATTAGAGACGAGACAGATTGTTAAAAAGAATGCTAAAGAGAGAAAAGCCAGGAGAGGTGAGGAGAAATGAGGAGGGGTCTGTACCCCGAGGAGACCAGGAGAAGCAGGCGTGTAGTCACGTGTTGGTATGCAAGAAGCACGGTGCTCTGTCCCTTGGGCTGGCCGATACCCCGTGTCCGAGGAAGGACAAGAACACAGGTTGAGTATTTCCCAGAAACCGATGTCTTGTATGCTGCTTGTTAAAATTAGCACTTTCTGCTTCGGTTTTCTAAAGAACGTAGAGAATACCCTTTCTTGACTAAAGAGTTACTCATGTGGGAGCTTCAAGTTTTAGAACAGAGAAACGTGAACTAAAAATGCCTAGGAATTAAAGTTAAATCCTCTTACCATGTTTCTAACTGCATTTCCCCATATGGCATGCTCTCTTTTTTAGACCCTTTCCATATGTCTCCAGCATTCCTTCTCGCTGTTTCGTTTTTGTGTCCGTCCCCTGGGGGCAGGCATGGGGTACGGAGAGTGTATTTGTTTACTCACATGTGCTGCACTGCCTGATGCTGAGCCCCCTGGATCCCTGCA
The DNA here is from genome assembly GCA_003697995.1 of Taxidea taxus jeffersonii. Classification (NCBI taxonomy): domain Eukaryota; kingdom Metazoa; phylum Chordata; class Mammalia; order Carnivora; family Mustelidae; genus Taxidea; species Taxidea taxus. The sequence goes on from RCUC01119106.1 coordinate 2,460, forward strand.
GGGCCCACCTGGGTGCCTCCTTGTGGTGCCTCCTCCTGCTGCGCCCCTGCCCGGTGCTCAGCACTGGAATGTTCTGCAGGCTCCTGCCTGACCCCCACCCTAGGCTGGAGTGTAGCAGGCGGGCTGCAGGCGGGCTGCTGCCGTGTCTTCATGCCTCCTCCACTCTGCTGCGAACTCACGGACTCCCCGCACACCCCCAGTTGGCCCAGTGGTTCTCGCTGCCGGGAAGCCACCCGGAGAGCTGCTCTTCATTTTTAAGGCTGGAGCCATCGTGTTTCCCGAAAGCAGGCCATTCTGTGGCGGCTGTTTGCAGGGGAGTCTCGCCTGATTTTGTATTTTTGGTTTTTCAGGGAGCAGTCCCGTGGATGGTCTGACGTGGAACACTAGAGTGTTTATAAGTAGAGCATGATTATTAGTAGTAAAATGGTCATGGTTCTCAGGCTGCTCATTTAACCCAGCTGAATCCATAGTGTTTAACCTAAGTGCTAAGAAAAATGCTGTTGGTGGCCATTTGAACCCCTCACAGTTCTTCCATGTTTTTTTTTTTTTTCTTTTTTCCTAAAGTGTATAGTTAAGTTTAAAAAGTGGAATTCGTCTGAGAGTTTGGACTCTCTGTAGAACCCTCGAATGCCAGAATGAGTCTCAAAATGACCTGGTCCAAGCTTTTCTACGAAATCGGGCAAACTGAGCCACATGCTCAAGGTCACAAGGCTCATTCACAGCAAAGCCAGGCAGCTCCAGGTGCAGGCGGGGCCCTGTCCAGGAAGCCGGTGATAAGGGAGGGCCTGGAGGCCAGGAGCCCAGGGACATCAAAGGCCCCATCTTGGAGCACGGATGGGGACAGCCCAGCATCTTAGTAACTGGTGTCTGCCCTGTCCAGGCCAGCAGGTGAACTCACGAGCCTTTCTACTCATCCCTGCTTGGAAAATGGGGCTCCTTTTTCACCCTGTGCAAAGGCCCATTTTGTATCGATCATGCATTCCCTCCGTGATGACCTGGAGAGCAGGTGTGAGGTTGAGGTCTGACCCCCCAGGAACATTTTGGGAAGGAAACAGGCATGTGCACACCACTGTTGGGAAAACATTACCTATGTTCTTCTCCACTTGCCCCTGCCTTTGCCTTCAAACAGGAAGGAAAAATCTTAGGTGTCTTAATAATAGCAATAAACTCAGCAACGGCTGTCACTTGATCTCTTGTTGTGTCTTAGATACTGCGCTTTGTGTGCTTCCCCATCACTGGGCCCTCCTAACAGCCCACAGGGGCCTCCGATATCCTAATACTACCGAAGAAATTGCGGGATAGAGCTGCTAGAGAATCACTGAGGTCCATGGCTCGTGGGTAGGAGAACCAGGCTTGGAACGCAGGCTGCAGTTCGGCTCTGTCGTCTCTGCCAGCCATTGGCCACCTGTGTCTGCCCCCACGAGTGTGCCGTCCCTTTGCTCATTTGCATGTATTTACCATATTTCATTTCACTTAGCAGGTACAGCCCTACAGACTTGCATGCGCGCTGAGTTTCTGCCAGTGGATTAACACGCTCGGTAACGTGGCAGCCTGTCTAGCTTAGCTGCGCCATGTCTCGTACACCCCTTTGCATATTCAGAAATGCTTGTGCTCATGGGTCGGGAGTAGGTGTTGAGGGGTACTAAATATATATTTTTAATTAAAAATTATAATGAAAATGTAAAAAAAATTCTTTTCATTGGCATCTGTGTTACCATTCGGCTTTCACATTTGATAGAAAAATCCCATACCGTAAATGATTTTTTTCCCCAGGCTTAAATGTTTAACCGTGTTATTTGCCTGCCTGCTAACACATGAACAGGCTTTCTCATGCCCAAAGATGGGAATTCCAGCTCAGAGCCCCGGATGCATAGCCCCACGTGATGGTGGACCCTCTGCTCCAGCACCTGTCTCTGAGCTGGCTCTGGGAAGGCTGCCCAGTGGAAGAGGGACCACCTGGGCAGAGGGGTGGCCAATAGTCACACTATCCCTCCCTCAGCTGACAACCCCTACCCAGGCAGTTTGGGTTTGCCTTGGGTAGGGCCACCCCCTTCCATCTACCTGTGTCCCTCCTGCTTCCTGGGTTGGGAGGTTTGCTAATTGTGATATAACAGTCTGCTTCTCAGTAATGTGTCAACACTGCTGGCAACATAGGTGTGTGTCATTGGAGAGATCAGTCTGGAAGGACCGATCAGTGCCTATGGAATCCTGGTGGTGAGATAGGAAGCAGAGCTTATTAAATGAGCAAACACTAACTGGATGTCAGGCCCTGAGGTCACAATGGGATGAAATACCATCTTTCTCAAGGAGATAAATACAGCACGGGGAGGTGGGCACTGAAATCCAGGTGGGTGAGTACGATGGGGCGTGTGGGGGTGACATAACCTTATTTTAGTGTTTGCAGATCTTAGTGCTGACCAGGGGCTTGGGATCAGCTGTCGCCTTACTGTGGGGGAAAGGCCCACAGGAAGTTAGTGCCTCGCTGACCCTGAGTCCTGCCCACAAGCCCATGGTGTTTCCCAAGGTCATACTGTCTGTGCTCTGGCCGTGGAGATCAGACTGACTAAGCTTTTGGAAAGAACCTTCATTGTCATTTTTGAAAGCTAGATTCAAACCCCTGGAGGAGGAAAGTTTCCTGGCCAGCTTTCTACTCTGGCCTCCTTTGTTTCTAGCCCAGCCTCGCTGTCAGAAGGATGGATGCTCCCCTGTTGTTGTCAAACCTTACAGGGCACATGGATGGGAACTGTGGTACCCAACACAGTGCCAATAAGGCTGGGATTTTTTGCAAATGAAACTGTTGCCCAAAGAGATACAAAAGGTGCCAAGGATGCATTTAGTCCTTTGTCTCACAAGTGGTTAGAAACTTATTGTTTCCGCTTCTTTCAGTCTATCTGGTTCCTAATGGTGAGTTGCGAGGGCAGGTGGAATTTTTTTCTGCCAGTGGGACACTCAGAATTCTGAGAGTTAAGTTGACAAGCTTTTTGCTTGGCCCAACACAGTTCTGCCAGCCTCCTCTGTACACATCTTCGCCCCAGCACAGCCCAGCCCTCTGGCCTCATGCTACATCGTCCACACCCTCTGTAGTGTGGCCCCACAGCCTCTTTCATGTCTGGCTCACAGCCCCGTGCTCTGGCTCACAGCCTGTCTCCTCTGCCCCCATGCTGCCTCTCCTCTCCAGAGCTCATCCGTGGTCAGCAGTTGGCGACATGTTTGAGCCTCCGTGTGATCTGTGTGACAAGAGGAACGGATGCTCACTGAATCAGCTGAATGAGGAATGCTCTTGAGTCTCCTTTGACTTAGATTTGGCCTCATCTGAAATAAGTTGGGCTGAAGAGCCTACCGCCTCTCTTGAGCTGTCTTTGGGGTTTCTCTGATGAGCCATGCCTAAGATACTGGCCACAGTGAATTCACTTGGGACTGTCCTAAGTCAGATACTTTAGGCCCCATCAGATTGAGGTTCGATGGTGTGGTTTGGTTAAGCCTGATGTCTGTGGCCACCCACATGTCACACATGATGACTCTTGCAGTAATTATTTTCAACCCAGGATTCTCTGGGCTTCGGAAGCAGGCACACCAGCCCAGCCATTAACTGTGACATGGTAGGAATGGCGGTCCGCACCCCCACCATCCTGCCCTCACTCCCATACCCAAACCTGGGTGCTCCCAAACTACGACTGTAATCTTTTTGACATTCTCACCCAAATATAGCACTTTTCTAAGTGGGAATCAACAGTTTGCATACTGAAGGAGGTGGGCTGGGAGGAGTAAGCTCTCAGGGGATGGGTGGTTGTATTTTTTTTTAATATTTTATTTATTTATTAGTTAGAGAGAGAGAGAGAGCACAGGCAGACAGGCAGGCAGAGGCAGAGGGAGAAGCAGGCTCCCTGCCGAGCAAGGAGCCCGATGTGGGACTCGATCCCAGGACGCTGGGATCATGACCTGAGCCGAAGGCAGCCGCTTAACCAACTGAGCCACCCAGGCGTCCCGGGTGATTGTATTTTTTTGGCACTCTTTATTAAAGTGACAAAGTCAAATCAAAAGTAGACAGGGTGAAAAAAAGAGAACAAAAAGAAAAGGAAAATTTCAAAAGGGAATCCAATGGCTCACATCATTGGGAAGTATGGTAGGACCCAGGAGCACTTTCTCTCATTCTGGGCCTCATCCGCGCTCAGCCCTTCATTTTTCAGACTTCTGCAAACGTGGGCAACTCCAGGTGGCGAGGGCTGGTGCTTGCCCATAACTGTGGCAGATCTGGGTCATGGGTCCCCCACAGATGGCCCGGTGGGGTGCAGATGGCCCTGCTGGAGCCACAGGAAGAGGAGTCTTTTGGAATAAGGGAAGGGATAAAGGATACTCAACAGTTGAAAACAGCAACAGAGGACCATGGCATTGATTTTAATGGGTCAGTCCTCAAAACATCAGAAGTTTGGTAAATTTGAGGGTTTTTTTCCCCTTTATATAGCAAATATTTTGATCATAAATTTCAGCATTGGTGCAAGCTAATCTTCCGACATAGCCAAAAAAAACAGATGCAAATTAAATGCACATATAAAAGCACCAAAAGCTATTAGAAGCCAAACTTTAAATATATTCTGACCTTATATGAAAAGTTACTTTGGACACGTTGTACCCTAATCAAACCTTGGCAGATCTCCTTAGCATTTAATAATAAAAGCTCTTTGTAACCTTCAGTTGGCTCTAACCCTAATGGGGGAAATTACCACAAATAGTGACCTTGTAGTAAATGGCATTTTAGATACAAGGAAGCTTTCTGTTAAATCTGGTTTACGCTGCAGATCTGATAAATAATGAAAGTAAAATATCTTCGCCATAGGCCTCCTAAAACTTGGGTGCACAATGTCTAAATGAATGGACTTGAATATACTTCTGAACTATCCTATTTGTTTGACATTTTGTTAAATCTCCAGAACTCCAGCTGGCAGGTAACACTTAGAGCATATTTTGAAGTTGTCTGTTATAACATCTATCTTCAAAGGAGCATTTAAGCGATTTTGACTTGAAAATCAAGCAACGTTAATAATGTATGACACATTCAAGCTTTCATGAGAACTCCACCTTTAATGTATATAATTTTATTCAAGAAAAGTTAAAATGAGCTCATTATCGTCAATGAAAATGTAACTCAGGATTAGAGACCCAGAGCTTGGTGTAAGAAAATCATCACAAAAGCTGAAAAGTGGTTTATGTTTGGAACCAACTCACCTGTTTGCCCCTTCAAATCATATTTTTATTACTGATATTAGATGCAGGTAAAACTCATGGAACAAACTGTGGTGGGTCTTTAATGTGACAGCTATGGAGGGGGCCTCTGTCGAGGAGCTTGTTCACATCCTTCCTCAGCTGTAATCCCGTCCATCCCAGGCAGCCCCATGCTCATGGGTCCACACTCTTCTCTCCAGCCTGACTGCTAACTTCTGTCCAGCCTGGAGTCCTGGGCCAGCGTTCAGGTTCTCCAAGACTTTTACCCTTCTCCATATGTGGAGCCTGTTGTCCAGCACCCTCCTGCCCAGGACCCCTGGTGGAGCAAGGAGAGTGATGGAGGTGCTGGGGGGTGGGGGGGAGGAGGCTGGGGGAGTGGACCCCAGTTGTTCTGAGAGGCTTATCTCTAATATGGAAGTTAAAATCCCAGTCCCTCTTGAACACGTGCCACATGAAACATCTTTTTCTTTTTTTTTCCACAATGATTTCCATTCCTCCTTTGTTCTTTTCTCTGTGCAAAGGTGTTGCAGTGTATACATTATTGAACAAGCCGTAGAGAAAGCCATTACTTGGCGAAAAAAAATGTTACTTGACATCACCCAATATAGCATGCCAGCCCTCGGGGGTTATCAGATGGTCCCATTCTAGATATTCTCACCCATAATACAGTTTACCAGAGCACGGCAGAGCAAAGCCTCCAAAATGCTCAAGCACCAAATAAAATCCGTGCAGTTGGATTTTATGATTAACAGGAGAACAGAAAGAAAAGCCCATCATTTGAAGTCGTGCCAGATCTTGCCAAAACACACTACAACCCCCCCCGCCCACACACACACACACTTCAGGTCCCCTGTCTTCAGTCCTGAACTGCCTGGTATCCCGCCTGTATCCAGGTCCCATACCCAAGGGCGGGGGGAGGAGAAGGGGTATGGTCAGGTAGGGCAGCTGGGTGCTGCTCTTGGGTCCTTCCTCCTGTCTGCAGCCTGGCTATCCCAGGAATTCATGATTGGACCAAAGGAGCAGTCCCCATGGGAAAGTGTGTTCTTCCAAAATACCACAGAGAGAGGGCATGAGTAGAAGCACTGGTTAACGAGGACTTCCGGTCTGCCTCATGGGGTTAGTTACTGTTTACTTATGGTAGGTAAAGATTGCCTGAGACTTTGCAAAAGAGTGTGAGGGTTCGCCTCTCCTGCTGGGAAAATACATAACATTCTAAGAGAAAGAAAAATCACATCATTGTTAGAAAATCAAAAACACACATTGATGAGTTCAAGGTGCTTTTGCTACAACTGGGAGAAGTAGGTGGTATGACTTCAATGAAAGAAGAAACAGAGCAGAAGACATGTGGGAAAAAGAGCCACAGCGAAAGTGGGAGGTGGGGGACTGTGGAATTCCCACCCTGCCTCCAAATCCCTAACAGATTTGCCTTTAAATTAGAGATATTACTTGGGGCCTGGATTCCACGTGGTTGGGGGGGGTTGTTGAGGTGGGGCTGGTGGGCACAGAAGCACAGACATCTCTGAGACATCTGTGAACCACACTGCCTGCTCTGCATTCACAGATTTCCCTCTGAGCCTTTGAGATCTCCCAGCTGCCACGTGCCAGTGGCCCCGTGACCTCATGGTTACTCGGGATATGTTTCTAACCCCACATCTTCACTCCCTGAACCTCAGCCCCGCTTCCACCTGGAGACACGGGCCATTTCCTTTCCCAAGGACCAGAGGAAGCTCTTATCACCAGATTTGGAGGCTTGATCTGGAAAGTGAAGATAGACTTCTGACAGCCTACAGTCCTCACGTGTTTCCCATAGAAATCATGGTACAGGGTCTTACAGCACATGGTCTTACAGATTCAGTAGCCTTTTATTGGTGAATCCACACTACTTCACTGGCTGCATGTGTTGAGCAAGTTCCCCGATCCCCTCAGCCTCAGTTTCCCCATCTGCAGAAATAGGGGGATGCTCACTTTGTTGCAGGACTGTTGATCTGAGTGTTCGGATCAGGTAGATGTCGGGAAGGCCAGCTTCCTCTCTCTTCCCAGACACCTGTCTCTTGAATTTCCCTGCCTCAGCAGCTGCCTGTGACCTTGCTCCCACGCAATAATGTTTCTCAGGTGCCAAAAGCTCACCAGGCAAGCTTTCTATTTTGGTGGCCATCTGGCATTGGTAACATGTTGCCAAGACTGTTCAGAGGACTTTGGCCCTCTCCTGGTAAAATACCTGTTTGGGAAAAAAGAAACGCAAGGCCCTCACTCAGAGTAGTAATCATTATTCACAGAGTCCTTCATGTGCCTTGTATTACAATCTGCATTTATTACCTGTTAGGAGCTGAATTATATCCCCCAGAATTGATGTGTTGCATCTTGACCCACCAGTTATGTCAGTGTGTGACTGGACTTGGTAAAGGGCCTTTAAAGAGGTCACTGAGTTAAAACGAGGTCTTTAGGGTGGATCCAAATCTGATGTCACTGGTGTCCTGTAAGAAGAGGAAATCAGGGCACAGATGTGCAACGAAGAGAAGCCCACGGAAAGACACAGCAAGAAGGCAGCCACCTGCTGGCTAACGAGGGAGGCCTCACTAGCCCCCAAAACTGTGAGAATATAGATTTCTGTTGTTTAAGCCCCATGATCTGTGGTGTACCCTGTCATGGCAGCCCCAGCCCACTAATACGGTGCCACTGTGTCCACGGTTTATGGGTAAGAGAACAAAGACACACACTTACCCAAGAGCACACTGGTAATAAGTGGCCTGCTTGGAGTCTCCTGTGGGCTGGGCTCTCAGTGGCTCTGCCACATTCCCTGCCCCCTCCTCCCCTCCCCTTCCAGAGTTGCCTCAAAGACTGGATCACATTAGAGCTGTAAAATAGGTTAACTTTCCATGGTGTGCTTGCTATGTGGAATATTCCAGTCTTGATAAATTTAAGCTCCCTACAGGCAGGAAACATGCCTGTCTCGTTTTTCTTGGTCTCCCCAAAGTCGTGGAAGGTGCCTGGTAAAAACTCTGGCTAATTATTTTGTGCTTGAAGAGTCAGCAAAGTGACGAGCTCTTAAGTTGGTCATAAAGTGGCTTCGAAAATGTATCATGAGGTCTAAGGTCTGGCTTTTCTGCTGATTTTGACACCTTTCTGTGCCAATGAATATTCTAAATCCTGCTCTTCTGTAGGTATTTTCTCAAGTAGCTTTCATTACTCACAAATTGGAAAAGGTCTTTTAGAAAGTTATCTGTAGGAGTGCCTGGGGGGCTCAGCCGGTTAAGCATCTGACTCTTGGTTTCAGCTCAGGTCATGATCTCAGGGTCATGAGATCGAGCCCGGCACTGGGTTCTGTGCTCAGCAGGGAGTCTGCTTGAAGATTCTCTCCATATGTTCCTCCCCTCACACACACACTCTCTCTCAAAATAAATCTTGTTCTAAAAAGTTATTTGTAAACATTATTTCTTAAAGTCTCGTTACCAGTAGAAATTTTCCTCTGCCTAGTCATTGCTGCCTTAGCATGCTGACTCCTTGATGAGGCTTAGAATACCCTGGTGCCTGAGCCTTCTGGACAGAAGTGTACTTTCCTGAGTGGCCTGCCTTCTAGATTCTGGAGCTAGTGAATCCCACATAGGTTTGAAATCACATGAAAGATTCATTTGAAGGTTTAGAGGTTCATGTTTTCATGTAAAGTGAGTTAACTTGTAAGTGGAAGTCTAAAATCATAACTTGGTTTAATACCCTGGTTTACGTTCGTATTTCCTACATGCTTAATTAAAATGGTGTATATTTAAAAAACAAAACAAAACAAAAACCCTGCCGAAGCCATTCGTTTAAAGAATTGGTATATCTGTCTGAAAGCCTTGTGAATGATCCCTTCACGTTGCTGGGCTATCACCTTGTGTGCACTGTCCGAGGGCCTTTTAGTGGCTAAGCCCCGCTGGTGGCACTAAGTGTGGGGCAGCCGAGTCTGAGCCTAGAGGTGTGGGGGTGCTGGTCCAGAAGGGGTGCTCAACACCCCACAGTAGACAGTGGTCACAAGGCAATGTTCTGTTCCTCTTGAACTCCTGCCTCCTCAACAAGGGAGTAGAAGCAAAGGCAATCCTTAGGATCATTGTCTTTACTCCATTTAAAGGAAGAAAATGAGAGGTACAAGCTCCACTTATTTTTTTATAAAAGTGCTGCTTTGGTGTCACTTGGGGGGGTGGGTATCTACAAATGGCCAATTTCCATACCATCCAAATCCCCACATTGACAAGTTAAGAGGTGGTGTGGAGCTGGTGGGTGGGCATCTATCAGGCAAAGTTGGGGAGCCTGCCCGCCCTGCGAGGCTAGTGGCCCCCCGAGGCTCTGAGTACCGATGTACCTTCCTCCTCTAAGCTCACTTCTCAAGAAGGTTCCAGAAGTCTCTACGTTCTACCAGGGCTGAAACACTTTTACCTTAAAGCTTTTCACACTGTTTTCCCCTTGCACAGGAGGGAAGTAAGTTTCCCACTGCAACTCAGGACTCACTCCTTTATGTATCTGAAGCTTCAGACCCTGCTCGATGCGCTTTGAGATTTTCTTATTCCCTTAACAAAAACCCAAATGACTCAACACACACGAATAAGACGGTCACAACTCATTAAATTGGTTTTATGATCCACTAGTGGGTTTTGAATCACCACATGAGAAATTTTGCCTTAGGCTTAACAGATGAACTAATTTTTTTCTAATTGGCTCATCACAACACGTGGGAAATGAGTCTCTTGTTTTGAAAGGACAGAATTGCAGGAGGACGGGAGGAGAAGGAGGAACGAACGTATTGGTTTGCTCCCGGTGGGGCCAGTCTGCTGCCAGGCAGCCCTCAGAGGGTCCAGAGTGTCCCTGGAGTGGCGCAGGCGTTGGGTTGGCGAGGTGGGAGCTGGGCAGGCAGCTCTGACAAGTCCTAGACTTGGAGAAAGTCTGAGCTCATCAGTCCAACTTCCCAGTGGGTACGAAGGCCAAAGACATCCTATCTAAGCCTTATTTTTCTCTAAGAGGGGCACAGGAATTTTCTCAAAAGTAGCATCCTTCTGAAGGAAGCTAGCTCTCTGCTCTTTTGTTATCTTTTTGCATTGCTAGTACTCTGGCAATCTTTCCCAGGTGAATGAGAGAGGGGAGGTGTAGAAAACCTCAGC